>LBNU01036150.1:41955-54807 GCA_014162995.1 Artemisia annua | reverse complement strand
CATACATAAACATAAGTGCTAGGATGCATCCATACGCCCCCCATACATACATACATAAACATACATGCACCCTGCTCGCAGGACAGGTATACACATATCATAAATGGCCAGGAGATCTCATAATCATAATCATATCATACAAAGTGGGGACGCCGTGGATCAATCACACCTCCACAGAAAGTGTCATGCCATCGGTGCCTCGATGACACGCCCATGGTACCTCCATGAGTAGTTAGAAAACTCGGGCATGAGAAGGGAACGAAGCATACATACATACATATAATCATAGCAGCATATCCGAATCATAGCATATCATAGTCATAATCAGAGGAGTATCAATGAATGTGAATCATATATCCAAGGGATCATATCAAAGGAATCATAATGAGCGAATCATAAGGGATCATAGCAATGGCTTAGGGAATCATATCAAGATAACGAATCAAAATCAAGATCAGGTCCTGAGAGAGAAAGTACCCTTACTGAAAAAAGGGTAGAATATCTGTACCTTATGAATGAAAGCAAATGCGGAATGAACACAAGGAAAATGAATTACTCCTTCTTCACCGGATCTACACGAATTAGGGTTCATAATATACTTATTAGCTCATTAATGTCATAACGGAATTCATTTCTTATAGTCATTCGTTAATGTAATTAGGGTTTCATATGTGAAATTAGGTAAACATATGCTCAATAATATCCGAATTAATGTTTCAAATGTAATTTAGGTCATAACACATTAAATGGGATTAGGTTAAACCAAAACCTTAACAATATGTTATGTTTCAGATTTTATCACGTTCTGGCCCCTTTAATTATGAATTTAATGACACATTAGACAAACTCCTGAGGTGCTACAATTTTTGCTAGAGCCTCCTACATATGTCTAATACTTCCAGTAATTTTTACGGATTTTATCTCTTAGTGAAAATATATGATCAAAATCGTTTATCCAAGTCTATCCAGAAAATGACCTGACGGTATACCCGAAAAGTTTGTATTTAATACACATAGCTAGACCTTCCAGAAAAATTCACAAAAATTCCAGTAACTAATATACATCTTAAAGATTCCCCTGCCAATATTTGGGCTTCGTCGACCAAATATTCTATGAATTAAAAATCATAAGGACCGACTGATTTTCAAACATCCAAATTACAGTTTTGACACTAAACACGCATGAAATCAATGAGCACAAAGACCAACTTGTAGTATCATAATTTAAAACTAACTATATTAAACATTCCATGCAAAACTTCCTTCTTCAAATGTTATAGTACGTATTATCACCGAAACCGATTTCAAATTCTCTGTTACTTGTTTTTACATCATGAGTTCTTCATTATAAAAACATATTATAGTTGATGATAGTTTAAGCGTATCCACACTCATTTGGTAACGTAATTACAAGTAATATTAAGTCCATGCTAATATTTTATCATTCATATATCTGAGTCCCATCTTAGTAGTGAGCAACCAGGTATAAGGTTTACTTAACATATTTCTTATGAATAGTTTAGATCATGTATTAAATAAGAGTTCAAGATATACCTCTTATATATAAGATGTCCTATTTTCATGAACCTATAGTTACATATTAGTTAAGCTTTTATGCCTATGCCATAAAATCTTGTTAACATATCCAAGTCATCATATCTTTTATGTTTTATGCATGAGAATTCACAAGTTTCTTACATCACTACGGTTGTTATTGAAGATTTCAAGTCTCATTATATTTCATGCATGTACTATTATCTTATTCTATAAATCATAAAGTTTTGTTATATTAGCTCAAAGATACCTTAGACGAGGATGATCGAAACCGAAGATGCGATCATGGATGAACGTACACAACACCAAGATTCAAGGAGATGAGATGGAACCCGAAACCCGATGTACACAATCGGCTAACCGAGTTTGAGTCGCGAGCTCTACCCTCCAACGAATGAGACTGAAACAAACTACCAGCCACGAGCCAAAACTAATTCAAAGCACGAACCACAGCCCGAACCCTACTCGAACTAGCAAGTGAAACTGAAGGGTCGACGCTCACAGACACTCACCTATTCTCATACGAAAGTATTTATGATCTGGAGTCTTGTTTAGGTTTTAAGTGAACATGTTATAGAGGTTTGTGGTGCAGTCAAAGTGGTCGACAAAGATGGAATAGAGATATGCATGGCGGTGAAATATAGGCTTGTATGTTTTCTCTGGTTTAATGATTGGTGCAAAGGAGGGCATAGAAAATAAAATATACGCGTGCATAAGTCGGTAAAACCATGTTCTGTGATTTGAGATAAGAAGGCAACAAATCTTCTCATATAAGGAATGTGATTTGATTGGACCTATCATCTTGACATCACACGATATGCAAAGAATGGGCTATTCAGTTTTGCCATTTAGGAAACTTTAGTTTAATAGGTATCTTAGATTAAGGATTCTTTATAAAAAAAAAATTATAACCTATAGTTTATAATGTCCTTTAGTTAATATTTCATACTTATAATAAAATAATAAATGGTGCAAAATTTATTGCCCAAATATTTATGGTTTTACAACTCTTCCTCTCTAAAAAGAAAATTTCGTCCGCGAAATTAAAGTCGTTGAAGTTAGACGTAGACATACCAATTCACGAAAAGGAATGACGGTAATTACCCTCACGCTCAGAGAGGTTCCCTCAAAAATTTTCAACGATTGGAAGCGTTTGTTTCTCATGACTCGATCCAATTCACGAAAAGGAATGACGGTAATTACCCTCACGCTCAGAGAGGTTCCCTTAAAAAATTTCAACGATTGGAAGCGTTTGTTTCTCATGACTCGATCCAGACTAACTCGGATAGCCCCCAGGCTCTCTAACAGAACATAAATCACAACTATTCTGATACAACGAATGTGAAACGACTACGGAGCAGATGACAGATGACAGATGACAGATAATAGATGATAGATGGAATCCTACAAGGAGATACACAAAGCACATAGACCTACGAAGCAAGCATAGCAATAGCACTAAACGATAAATCTTCATCAACTCCTACCAAATTCTGAACGGATAAAGGAACTTGCTAAAGATTAGAGAAGCACATATCGAATTATCAAACGTATCAAGAGTTTCTTAAAGAGGTGTGTAACTTATTCGTACTGACGATCAACTAGGCACATATCGAAGCATCGAAACGTATTAGAAGGCATAATGGAATAGGTAGAATAATCTTACGGATAAGAACGAATCTAAGGACTAACGTATCGCGAACTAAATCTCCCTCGTATTCCAAAACGTATAACACTTTCGCACGGAGACACCATATACAAAGATGATTCCCGTGTTTCTCTTTCGTCTCTGAATATACTAATATGTCATACCATGACAAATCTTCCAAGTATCCATGAAATACACGGTTTATCAAGTCTATAGGAACAGTCGGAGTATTAGCCAATACAATTGGCATCATTAATACTCATGAAGACCATAACGAATACGAAAGGCAATTCTAGGGACATCTTGCTCGTAATTGAAAAAATCAGATCTTAAGTCAGTCATTGAGAAATTTCACAACCAGAAATTGATTAGACAAATCTTCGATTCGAGGCAACGGTTCAAACTATAATATGGTTTAGTTTCCAGAATTCAACACCTAACCTCATACCATCATCATTCTTCTTTATGAATAAAACTGAAGCACATCTAAGAGACATACTCGGATAGATAAAATCACTTCTTAGAAGTTGGTCCTTCATTTCTTTTCACTCAACCGAGGTCATACGATACGAAGTTTCAAATTTAGGTAGAACATCGTTCTTATACGGATAGGGTTCTAAATCAACCAACTTACTATTCTCAGGCATTTCTCAAAATATCCTATGATCCCAATAAGTTCATGTTATATGATGTAACTATTATCACGTTGGCCAGGCGTCATAATACTTGCATCATATACACATGCCTTTATCGTAATCACATTCTACCTCGAGTCGTGACTAAACAAATCCTCATAATCAAAACAACTTCGCATTCAGATGTAAATCTTGGTAGTTCGTTAAGTAATACATCGAGAACCTTCAAACCAACCAAATAACTTTCGAGGTAGGTTTCATAAAAAAAAGTATCTTCACAATCGCGAGGAATTAACGCACAAGTTTTTAAAACAAAGGTGTTCATAATTGTTTACAAGGTTGGGAAATATGGTATAGAATTTTGAGTTACTCAAATCGTCGAAGATGACAAATCTAATATGACCGTTGTTAGCATCTCGATGCTCGGTCAACAAATTCATATTCAGAATATTATCGAATCAAACATTCCCAAAGGAAACAGATTAGCAGAACAAAACTTATCCCGAATATCTTCGAAACGTACTAGACAATCCCGATACTCGTGACGGATGATCACAAGATTTCTCATAGGGATAGAAATAGGTAATGAAAAAAATTCTAATAGTACAGATGGAACTTTAATATGCTTAATAAAAGCAAGAAGAACTACAGAATGTGTCGAACACATCGGTTTCTTACATATACGAATTCTCTGAACGGATGAAAGGGCATCTAAATGATTATCAAACGAATCAAAGATTGAAGCTCGAAAGAATGTCATAGCCTCAGAAAGTGAAACCTGTAAGGAATAACTAAAAATTCTCAAAGCATTCTAAACTTATTAGATCACTAAGCTTATGTGGTGTATCCTGCTAAATTTTCTAAATCTCCAGAGCGAATGAACTTATAAGGGCTTAACTGAAAGCAGAGGCACAAATTAGAGTGATGCGGAAGAGAGATAACTAACCAACGTCTTATCATATAATCTACCCAATCCTCACCGGTCATAACTAGAGTTCCAAAGGGGAGAAACCTAAAGCAAATCCTTCCAAGGTTATTCCATAAGCTCCTAAAGTGGAAACCTAAGGGTCCCAATCTTCACAGGCCATAACTTATGCACAACAAGTCGCAGCCTGGGCTCTGATACCATAATTGTAACACCCCAATCCGACAAGGGTCAAAATGTCACATTATGGTGCCAAATCAGAACATACAACGCAAGCGAAAGACTTATAAACATAAAGTTACAAAGGATATTCTAAGGGTACAAAAGAAAGAATACAAATCCAAACAATAATCTAATCGAGTCCAAGTCCAAGTCTAATCCAGATGTAATGGGCTTCTAATCATCGAAGTAGTCCACTAACGCTCCTATGCACTCTTCACCCAAACCCAGCTTCCAACCTAAAACCTGCCGCAGGAAAAGAAATGCGGCTGAGCTTAAAAAGCCCAGTGAACAGATATATAACAAAGCAAACGGATAAACGAAACGTATATAAGTATAAGAAACAGAACATCATAAGCTTCTGCTGAAAGGAATATCATCTGTCAAATGCATAAGAGATCAACAATCAACTGAACCAATATCATAAGTCAAAGAGGAACGAAGCATCATAGAGCTATCAACGTAAGCATAATCATAAGAGAATAATGAGCACGTATGAACAAAGGCGTGTCTACCAGAGCCACTCGAATAGACACATAGAAATATAGGAAAGCCACGAGCCGACCTACCCGAGACACTCGAATAGGTCTCATACATACATACATACATAATCCATAACAACATATCAAAGGATACAAAGAGGGGAGACCTCTCGGTACCACATGGAGGAGCGACCTCCCAAACGTGAAGGAGTATAGAGCACATACCCAGTTCACCATACATATAACCATATCATAACCATACATAAACATAAGTGCTAGGATGCATCCATACGCCCCCCATACATACATACATAAACATATATNAAGTGCTAGGATGCATCCATACGCCCCCTATACATACATACATAAACCGGCATAATCATATCATAAGTGCTCATAATCATATCATATCAAATGGGGACGCCGTGGATCAATCACACCTCCACAGAAAGTGTCATGCCATCGGTGCCTCGATGACACGCCCATGGTACCTCCATGAGTAGTTAGAAAACTCGGGCATGAGAAGGGAACGAAGCATACATACATACATACATACATAGAATCATAGCAGCACATCCGAATCATATCATAGCATACTCATAATCAGAGGATTGTCAACAGAAATAAGGATCATATATCAAAAGGATCATATCATATCAAGAATCATAATGAACGAATCAAGCATAAGGGAATATAGCAATGGCTTAGGGAATCTTATAACGAATCAAAGATCAAGATCAAGTCATGAAAGAGAAAGCACCCTTACTGAAAAAGGGAAAGAATATATGTACCTTAAACTGCCAATGAAACCATATCATAACATAAGAATAGGAAGTCATTCCTTCTTTAGCGAATCTACACGAATTAATGATCGGCTAACTATTAATGACTCATTTTAAATCAGATTACTCATTTTAGTCGGCTTTCCATTTAAAGCAGCTTTTCGAAAATAGTACCTTTCTATTTTTAGTAAGTTTTCCGATATAGTAATTCAATACTTTAAGGTTGCAATTGAAAATTGATAATATTCAAGGGTTAAAATGATAATTATAATAGTTTAGAGTTAATTATGTCAATTTAGTAAAATTTAGGGTCATAAATGTAAATTATCAAAATTTAATGTTAAAAATGTCAAATGATTAACTTTAGGGTTTATAGTATAAATTTATATCAAAAGATAATTTTAGACCCCGTGGTTCATAATTTATTAACGTACCATTGACATTAAAATTTAGACCGTTACGACCAAAGTATTATTATTCGCACATACACTCAAATAAAAGACAAAAACGAGACAAATACAAGGATTAAAGAGGTTAGACCAAACCCATCATTACGTGCATGTATTTAACAAGTTGCATCTATGATTCATCTAAATATATCGTAAAACATTTTAAACATATAACTTAAGATTAATGCATGATTTATATACACGTTTTAGATGTATTTCGTACTATTAATATATCGGCCCCAACACACACACGACTCCCAAAGAGACACGCATGCCGCGACTTGTTTTAAATTACTTCTAAGTTTAATAAACTTACTACAAAAACCAACAAGCGAAAACCACATAAAGCAATATTGGCAAGATGTAGTTTATCCATGTATTATCTTAATCAGTTATATGCTTATATAATATTCAGGTTAAAATCATGTACTTATACCAATTAATACTAGCTCTCATAATATTTTGATACATATATTGAACAAGTTATATGTTTACACATCGACATCAGTTAATATACAAGATCATCACTTTTATTGTTACTTGTTTACAAATCAAACAGTTCCAAAATCATTTACCTATGAAGTATAAAAAAAACACATTTAAGTTTAGTGACCAACAACTAAAAGGTAGTTAACTTGAAATGTTATTATACACCATATTTCATATTTTAAGCCCTTACTATGTTATATCAAGTTATATAAAATCCATAGCCATGCATGCAAGTTTACACAAGAATTACAAACACATTATGAAAACAAAGAGACATGAATAACATGCACACACGTACCAACCCCAATTCCTGATTATTATACGTATGGTTATTTCTTTTGTACTTTCCAAGTTTCAACTCGTTAACATGTTTTAATCCGTAACTACTCGACTCTCATAATAATAATTCATACTTAAAGTTTCGTATCACGTTTAGTCGCATGACCTTAGGCTGAAAACAATATTTGACCGACGGAAACAGAAAACCAAACACGACATCTTTGTTTAACAAGGACTCGCATGCTAATCTTTTATATACATATTAAATGACCTCATGGATTATCTTATTTAACGAGTAGTAATAGTTTATAATCAGATTAGGAAGATACCTTATATTGAAACCGAAGTTGATCGATTTTAAAGGAATAATTGTACTCGATGTCGATCACACACGAACACTCAAAACTGCTGCAAAACCTTGAACTACAAACGGTTTGATTCAGCAACTCAAACCCACGAACTCGAATTAGATCATGCGAAATCAAGCCTTGGAACTCCCTCGTACACGAAGGGAAACCAGAACACAACGTATACACGATGACAATCCAAGTTAGCCATCGACTCTTATCTTTGCAGAACAATGGTTTGGAACTCGTTTAAGGTTTATGTGAAAACTTAGAGAGTTAACATGAATACACGATTCATATAAGAAAGCGTGTGGGTTTGTTNGACCAAACCCATCATTACGTGCATGTATTTAACAAGTTGCATCTATGATTCATCTAAATATATCGTAAAACATTTTAAACATATAACTTAAGATTAATGCATGATTTATATACACGTTTTAGATGTATTTCGTACTATTAATATATCGGCCCCAACACGCACACGACTCCCAAAGAGACACGCATGCCGACTTGTTTTAAATTACTTCTAAGTTTAATAAACTTACTACAAAACCAACAAGCGAAAACCACATAAAGCAATATTGGCAAGATGTAGTTTATCCATGTATTATCTTAATCAGTTATATGCTTATATAATATTCAGGTTAAAATCATGTACTTATACCAATTAATACTAGCTCTCATAATATTTTGATACATATATTGAACAAGTTATATGTTTACACATCGACATCAGTTAATATACAAGATCATCACTTTTATTGTTACTTGTTTACAAATCAAACAGTTCCAAAATCATTTACCTATGAAGTATAAAAAAAACACATTTAAGTTTAGTGACCAACAACTAAAAGGTAGTTAACTTGAAATGTTATTATACACCATATTTCATATTTTAAGCCCTTACTATGTTATATCAAGTTATATAAAATCCATAGCCATGCATGCAAGTTTACACAAGAATTACAAACACATTATGAAAACAAAGAGACATGAATAACATGCACACACGTACCAACCCCAATTCCTGATTATTATACGTATGGTTATTTCTTTTGTACTTTCCAAGTTTCAACTCGTTAACATGTTTTAATCCGTAACTACTCGACTCTCATAATAATAATTCATACTTAAAGTTTCGTATCACGTTTAGTCGCATGACCTTAGGCTGAAAACAATATTTGACCGACGGAAACAGAAAACCAAACACGACATCTTTGTTTAACAAGGACTCGCATGCTAATCTTTTATATACATATTAAATGACCTCATGGATTATCTTATTTAACGAGTAGTAATAGTTTATAATCAGATTAGGAAGATACCTTATATTGAAACCGAAGTTGATCGATTTTAAAGGAATAATTGTACTCGATGTCGATCACACACGAACACTCAAAACTGCTGCAAAACCTTGAACTACAAACGGTTTGATTCAGCAACTCAAACCCACGAACTCGAATTAGATCATGCGAAATCAAGCCTTGGAACTCCCTCGTACACGAAGGGAAACCAGAACACAACGTATACACGATGACAATCCAAGTTAGCCATCGACTCTTATCTTTGCAGAACAATGGTTTGGAACTCGTTTAAGGTTTATGTGAAAACTTAGAGAGTTAACATGAATACACGATTCATATAAGAAAGCGTGTGGGTTTGTTTCAAGAAGAGATACCGCGTTTTGTTATTTAGGGCAAGAATAAACGATATCGTATCTTCTTAAAAGAAAGGAATATGCATAATTGATTTGGTCTAATCTTGTCAAGACGTGTGGATAATATGTGGAAAGAAGAAGTCAATTGTATACATAGTGCAAGTCTTAATATGGGCCTAGAGATACGGAAGTCGTTTAAATGGAAATGTGTGTGATAGTGATGAGACGAAAAGTGTACCCGTTTTAGGGGGTCATTTAAGCCCTAATTCGAGTTAATATGATCAAATATTACCCTAAATCGTTCCTTTTTGTTATTTTAGGTACTTTTGAGAAGAATTCTGGAAAACACATCATTTTAGGCGTTTTTGGAGCATAAAGTGAAGAAAATGACAAAGTCTCAAAAGCATGCTGGAAATCCTACCTGACGGCGTCAGAGTCACAAGGTGACGCCGTCAGCCAACTATGACCAAGGAGTGGATTCAGACTATACGTGACGCCCTAAGAAGAAAACATTGAAATAACACCTGACGGCGTCAGGTGTTAATAATCCTAGGCCGTCAGTTGTTAAGCTAAAGAGTGACGGCCCAAAGCATACTTACAAGTGACGGCGTCAGACATGGATCTAGGCCATCCGAGAACCCTAATGGCGGCGAGCTGACGGCGTCAGCACCTAAAGGCTGACGCCGTCAAAGTGTATTCTCTATAATTACTTTTCTATTTTTCATTCATTAGTGTGCAACTTTTGGGAACAAAACCCTAGACGATTTTACAGCTTTTTTCAAGGGTTTTTCACCCTTGATTCTTCCATGTTCAATTGAAGATAAGTCTCCATTCAAATTAATCAATATGTCTATGTGTTGGTTAATTATATCTTATTCTTGTCTTTCAATTAACATGCTAGGCTAGGTTTATTTTGTGTTTGCTTAGATCTAATGAAACCTAACTATTGATTACTTGTTGATTGGTGTGTTATTATTTGTATTGGATGATTGTTTATCGATGTTAAGCTCAAGAAAACTGGCTAACCTCCTATACGGTAACTTGCTTGAACGTCCTAAGAAACATGAACCAATGCGTACTAGGTTTTTATGGTTGTATTTAATGCATGAGCGAATCCTAATGATACCATGTTAGGAGCTTCTAGCAGGCTCGACATAGGAGTGAAGTAGGAGCTTATAGAGTTGGGGAAGTACGTACGCCACCCCACGAATGGTATTAAGGAATACACCCGTCATCCGCGCAATTAATACACACTAATTAACCGGTAAAAGATAGTTAGGGAGTAAGGAAATCTAAGTAAACACATTTGTCTCTATATAAGTTTCACAACCAATTAGTTTTAGTTATTTTTATTTTAAATTGCAATTGTAGTTTTTGGGTTAGTTGACTAGCAACTAATTCTGCCCAATCCTTCAAACCCGAGATTTTACTTGCTTTCTAAAAAATATAAAAAATACATAAATAATCATCCCTCGCCCTTAGACCTATCAGAGTAGTTTTTCATACCTAACGAACACTATTCCCTGTGAGAGAACGATCAATCCCCCGTACTTACCACTACACTATACTACATCGGTCAGGTACACTGCCTGGTGGGATTGTAAGCCTCTTGAGATCCCTTGAGAGGTAAAACCTGTTGCGTGGTCGCAATCCCGCGTACGTCAAGTTTTTGGCGCCGCTGCCGGGGAATAGTTATTGTTTAGGTTGAATTTTTTATTTTATTATGTCTACTCACTAGATTCCTTTCTAGTAAGATTTTTATTTTATTTTTGTAGGATTTCTTTAGTCTATCTATTTTCTTCGTGTTTTCATTCGTAACCATTACCATCCGACATCATGGAAGGTGGTAATATCCTTGATCCCAACAACCCACCTCAACTAAACAACCCACCACCACAACCAAACCAACCTCCTAGAGCCCGTACCTTAGGAGAATATTCCCGACCTAGCCACCATGGCTATCGAAACACCATTGAGCTCACCCAAGGAGCCAATGTGTCTCCCTTGCGATCCGACACCATTCGGTTGGTGCAAAGCGGATGTGCATTCCATGGACTTCGTTCCGAAGATCCAAATCAACATCTCAAGGATTTCCTCAAAATCGTAGATTCCATAGACCTTAATAGTGAAACTCGAGAGACTACCCGATTACGTCTCTTCCAATTCTCTCTGCGAGACAATGCTAGTCAGTGGCTAGAGAGTCTACCCGTACAAGAAGGGATACCGCGTTTTGTTATTTAGGGCAAGGATAAACGATATCGTATCTTCTTAAAAGAAAGGAATATGCATAATTGATTTGGTCTAATCTTGTCAAGACGTGTGGATAATATGTGGAAACAAGAAGTCAATTGTATACATAGTGCAAGTCTTAATATTTAGGGGGTCATTTAAGCCCTAATTCGAGTTAATATGATCAAATATTACCCTAAATCGTTCTTTTTTGTCATTTTAGGTACTTTTGAGAAGAATTCTGGAAAACACATCATTTTAGGCGTTTTTGGAGCATAAAGTGAAGAAAATGACAAAGTCTCAAAAGCATGCTGGAAATCCTACCTGACGGCGTCAGAGTCACAAGGTGACGCCGTCAGCCAACTATGACCAAGGAGTGGATTCAGACTATACGTGACGCCCTAAGAAGAAAACATTGAAATAACACCTGACGGCGTCAGGTGTTAATAATCCTAGGCCGTCAGTTGTTAAGCTAAAGAGTGACGGCCCAGAGCATACTTACAAGTGACGGCGTCAGACATGGATCTAGGCCATCCGAGAACCCTAATGGTGGCGAGCTGACGGCGTCAGCACCTAAAGCCTGACGCCGTCAAAGTGTATTCTCTATAAATACTTTTCTATTTTTCATTCATTAGTGTGCAACTTTTGGGAACAAAACCCTAGACGATTTTACAGCTTTTTTCAAGGGTTTTTCACCCTTGATTCTTCCATGTTCAATTGAAGATAAGTCTCCATTCAAATTAATCAATATGTCTATGTGTTGGTTAATTATATCTTATTCTTGTCTTTCAATTAACATGCTAGGCTAGGTTTATTTTGTGTTTGGTTAGATCTAATGAAACCTAACTATTGATTACTTGTTGATTGGTGTGTTATTACTTGTATTGGATGATTGTTTATCGATGTTAGGCTCAAGAAAACTGGCTAACCTCCTATACGGTAACTTGCTTGAACGTCCTAAGAAACATGAACCAATGCGTACTAGGTTTTTATGGTTGTATTTAATGCATGAGCGAATTCTAATGATACCATGTTAGGAGCTTCTAGCAGGCTCGACATAGGAGTGAAGTAGGAGCTTATAGAGTTGGGGAAGTACGTACGCCACCCCACGAATGGTATTAAGGAATACACCCGTCATCCGCGCAATTAATACA
>LBNU01036150.1:6864-32622 GCA_014162995.1 Artemisia annua | reverse complement strand
TTACGTCTCTTCCAATTCTCTCTGCGAGACCATGCTAGTCAGTGGCTAGAGTGTCTACCCGCAGGATCCATCACCTCTTTGGGATGATCTCACAACTCGCTTCTTGCTCAAATTTTTCCCACCGGGAAGGACTACCAAGCTAAGGAATGACATCTTGGCGTTCCAACAACATCAAGGCGAAACCCTCTTACGAGGCATGGACTCGATTCAGGACTTACTTTAAAAGTCCTCATTATGGCATAGACCTTTTGGCTCCAAGTCCAATCTTCTATGACCATATCAACATCCCACGAGGCAAACCATTGACCAAGCGGCCGGTGGTAAGCTACGTGATCTAAGTGCGGAACAATCATGGGATTCCTAGAAGATCTTGCTCTCTATGACAACGAAAGTTGGAATGATCCCCGTGATTTGAATAAACGGTCAAGGCAATATCTTTGCCTTCGAATAATTAGAGCACTTCCGAGACCGTAGGATCATAGAACTTGAAGACCAAGTCAAGTTTCTTATGAAATCCTACGAGGCTCCTAAACCTTCAAGCCAAGTGAACAAAATCACTTCTTCATGCGAATTATGTAGTGGTCCCCACGACACTCATAACTGCCTGGAACTCCCCAGAGAGGCCTTCAAGGAATTCACCTATTCACGTATCAACAAGGCAAGGGAAAAATGGCCCATTGTTGACCAGGAATCTAAGAAACTGAACAAGTATTATGAGGCATGGAAGGATAAACCGAATTTCAGTTGGAACCAGACTCGTAGCGTAACGTTTAATGACTCTCCTCTGCTTACATAGTCTGAGCACCATCCGAGTGTGCCCAAGCGAGATCCTGAGGAAATATTGCGGAAATTCATCCTATCTCAAGAAATAAGGCTTGCGAAACTCGAGACTCAGTTCAGACAACAGCAAGCTGACATGAGTAACAAGGTTGGTAACCTAGTTGACATAATAAATGGTCACCTTGCTAGTGAAATGACGCGAGTCGAGGAGGTCAAGTCTGTCACCATCCTCAGTCCGCCGACCTCGCCGGTAAAGATTAAGAGCCCCAGTAAACTCTTCAAACACCTATCACCAGACAAGAAAGAAGTGAAGAAACACTCTGCCTCGACCGCACCAACCCATTTCGTTAACACCATTACCACGATAACCGTGCCCAAACCCGTCACGGATCAGCAGCAAACTAGTGAAAGGGATAATAAGGATAAAAATGATATCCTCAAGACTGACCATGGGGAGACAGAGAACCCCTTGGACTTGATTAAGGATTCATCCACTCATGAGACGGGAAATGGGAAAGAAGCGGATAAGGTGCTTAAAGAGTCCCCTGGATTAATTGATGGCTCCCTTACGGAGGAACTAGAGAGAGGCACAGCAAATTTATACATCGGATTCAGAGAAAGGATAGAGGAGGGTACCTCCGATGTTTTCAAAATTTCCTGCACCGCTAGAAGAAAGTTGATAGAAAATGCTTATGTAGACCCCAATTCCCCTATGAATGCAATATCCCTTTCTCTGTATAACGAGGCTGTAGTAGCCCGGAAATAACCTAAATCACGACCTTCTTCACCTAAATCTAGAGAGAGAAAGAGAGATGTAGAGAGAGAGAGATGGGAGGATCATGTGTGTGAAATATAAGCTATGTTATTACCAAATGATCAACCAACCTTCCAAGTGAAGGTATACAATATATTTATAGTGCTTACAAGTCTAGGGCTTTTGACTATTACATGTTTGGCCCTTAGACTTTCTAGTGATTGATAAATGAACATATAACTTCTTAAAACGCTTTCTAACGCAACCTATTACACGATTCAAGAATATAATGACCGACACTTCATAATATAAAAATACGATGCTAACAGAGGCCTTCAATGAACAGGTTACATATAAGGGGTTTAACATCATTGGGACAGTTGGAAGGGTGCCAATTGTGATAGGGAAGTTCTCCTTTAACATTGACCTAACCATAATCAACGACATGAACTCAATCATTAGCCCAGCCCTGACTAACCTTGTCTTAGGAAAACCATTCATAAAGGCAACGGGAGTGATACTAGATGAAAGGAGTAATAGCGCATTATTTACCGATGGTGTTAGGGAAGTGATCTTTCGAGATGGTAATGAAGAGGTGTATGAGTATCAACCATCGGAAATTTGTAACACGTGGAGGTTGCAAGGCAGAAGGCCTGGTAGAATAAAGCGAGGCGATCCAACTAATCTCAAAATACCTTGTATGATCGGTCACAAGCACTTTTGTAATGTTTACATTGACACGTGCTTGCCCAAGAACGTGATGTCCCTGTTTCATTACAACAGCATCTTCAGAAGGAGATGATATACAAAGGAGAGGATATTGCAGGTATTGACAATGATGTGCAAGTGTTTGTAGGCAACATGACATTCACTATGAGCTTCACAATTGTTGATAATATTAAAGAATACATTGATCCTAGGTTATCGCAAGTTGTTTTTGGGGCACCTTTCTGTGAAATTACAAATTTAGTTGTGGACGAGCTTAATGGAACCATGACTTTAACTGATGGGATTAGATAAATCTCGTACCAAACTCCATATAGAATGAGGGACTTTAAAGGGATTGATTATGAAAGGCTTGATAGTCTAAGCTCTCAACTCGTGCTATGTGATGAAGATGTAAGAAAGGATGCAAAAGCACTTCTGACTTATCATGTGGATTCTTTAAGGACATTAGTAGGCTGAGTTTAGATATCAAGAAGATCCTTTCGATTTCGAGGACCCAAAATACCTCCACTATGATAGTGATTCTGATAGAGGTTAGGGGATGACCTAGAAACGTGACCAACGATGGAGTCATGTAATGTAGGCGACTTTGAGGTCTAGCTACAAGACTCGTTAATAAAGAAAGCGGCCTCTTGGGAGGCCCAACCCAAGCTTTGTGTTTATTTAGTTGTTTGTTTGATTTTATTTGTTTCCGTATGTAGGTTATTTTTCTTGTTATTGATTCATGCTTCAAAAAACTAATTTGTGAAAATGCTTTATTTTGTTTTTAACTTCGACTTAACTACATATAAAGGTATTTTGCAAAAGATAATGTAAGGGAAATCTAAATCGGTTAATAAGAACGAATGAACATGAATCATAACAATGTAAATTAACAGCCATATAGGCATCTCTCTCTTTCAAATGCTTGTATCGAGTCATAATGATATTTTTGCAGGAATTCCAGGAAGTAAGGTATAGTTTTTCCAGAAATTTTCCGGAAACTTAACATGAGAATTCTGTCAGATCATTTCTGACGGCGTCAGGCATTACAACCTGACGGCGTCAGGCAGTAATTTTCTGAAATTTTTGAAAGTTTTGTTTTTCTTCCGGAATCATAAAAAGTTTTGTTAATTCTCTAACTTATAATCTCCAGGAATTCTGCAAAAACATTCATTCCACAAGCATTATATCCTATTATAGATTATACCGCCGATTTTACGCGAGGTTCGCCTTTATTGTTTTTCAGGTTAACAGGTTATTTTGGACAAGGAGATGATTTATATTTCGGAAGGGAAGCTTTGAGCGTTCATCTTTCTTGGAAGAAGATCTAACCATGTTACCTCACTATCCACACCAAACGAATCAGGGGAGTATTTGTTTCATTCTTTCATTTTCATTACTTTTACATCTTTTATGTGAACATTGGGGACAATGTTCGGTTTAAGTGTAAGGGGGGGAAATTGAAGACACCTTAGAGAATGCAATTGCGCTTGATTTTTGTTTGTTTGATAGTAAATTTGTAATAAAACCGAGAGAAATATTTGTTAGGGCAATTTTAGCGCCAATTTAAAATTTTTTACAACATTTAGAAGTGAAACTTTGGTCCTAATAAGCGTCTCATGGATAGGAAATTATATGACTAGCACAAAAACCCTACCACTAAAAAATTTTCCACCCCAAATATGTGAGGTTCGCCCCTAGAATTGGTAGGAAAAGCATTTATGCTATGATGTGTGTACCGGTAGCACTTAGATTCTAGAACTTGCGTTAGGACCATCTCAAATCCACAAGTGAGACTACATTCGTGTAGTTAGATCTACTACATGATAAGAGGCATTAGGATTAACCCCTTGTTATACACCCGTGTTTTTGTTATAACTACGTTGGCTACATTAGTCAAGTAATTCTCCCACACCCTTTGCGTTGTACCCAGTTTTGGTACACGATACCCCTAGTACACCCCTCAGAGCCTATCTTTTCGTTTCGACCTTTGAGCATCTTACTCAAAGTGAGAATTTGTTACACCCCACTTAAATGTACACCCAAATCGCCTTAGCCTACCTTGTATGCACTCATCTTTAGTGCATTATTGTTACAACATTTGTGTTAAATCCTTTGTTAATTATCTAATTGATTACATGGTTTCTAAGTAGAGTCATATCTTGTACATATTGTTTTGGGACGATTGGGACTCACGAGTAAAGTACTAGTTTAATGGAGTAATGGGGAAGGACAACATTATTAACCCCATATGTGCTAAATATTTTAAAAAGTACTCCAAGTTTTTTGATTATCTTAATTCGAGTCATTAGATTAGTTAATTGTAAAGTTATGTAAAAGTTCAAGTGTAAGGGGAGAACTGAGGCCCCTATGATGTATTATTTTGGATGGTAGGGCAAGAGTGTATGAAAAAAAAAAAAACCGGACTACCATCCCGTTTCTTTTTATGTTTGTTTATATTTTTGTTATTTCGTTTTTAGCTTAAGATTGAGTCGAGTCTTGGCTTAGCAACATTGTATAGTACATGTATTTGATCATGATAATTAACTTGCCACCAGTAAAATACCCTTTATTCCAACCAAACCGTGTTTATCATATCCCTACACCTTACATTACAACCCTTTGGAAAGCCCTCTTTGATAGTTTATCTTAGGTGCTTACGCCTAGTGGAGGAGTAATTGATCCTCTCCCAAGCCTATAGTAATCTATTTGCTATGACAGGTAGTGAGTGACTTTATTCCATTTCCAATGTAGTTATATAGGTTTATAACACCCGAGAAATGAGAGTATCCAAACACTATTTGTGAGGTGCTAGTGTATGATTTCCGTGCTTATTATGATTAGAGTCGAGCAACTATTTGTTGTAATTACTTTTATATTAGTGTTAAATGACCCCTAACTCGTATTTTAATTGGAATAAAAGCCTATTTGCTTGAGGACAAGCAAATCTCAAGTGTAAGGGTATTTGATGAGACGAAAAGTGTACTCGTTTTAGGGGGTCATTTAAGCCCTAATTCGAGTTAATATGATCAAATATTGCCTTAAATCGTTCCTTTTGTCATTTTAGGTACTTTTGAGAAGAATTCTGGAAAACACATCATTTTGGACGTTTTTGGAGCATAAAGTGAAGAAAACGACAAAGTCTCAAAAGCATGCTGGAAATCCTACCTGACGGCGTCAGAGTCACAAGGTGACGCCGTCAGCCAACTATGACAAAGGAGTGGATTCAGACTATACGTGACGCCCTAAGAAGAAAACATGGAAATAACACCTGACGGCGTTAGGTGTTAATAATCCTAGGCCGTCAAGTGTTAAGCTAAAGAGTGACGGCCCAGAGCATATTTACAAGTGACGGCGTCAGACATGGATCTAGGCCATCCGAGAACCCTAATGGCGGCGAGCTGATGGCGTCAGAACCTAAAGCCTGACGCCGTCAGAGTGTAATCTCTATAAATACTTTTCTATTTTTCATTCATTAGTGTGCAACTTTTGGGAACAAAACCCTAGACGATTTTACAGCTTTTTTAAGGGTTTTTCACCCTTGATTCTTCCATGTTCAATTGAAGATAAGTCTCCATTCAAATTAATCAATATGTCTATGTGTTGGTTAATTATATTTTATGCTTGTCTTTCAATTAACATGCTAGGCTAGGTTTATTTTGTGTTTGCTTAGATCTAATGAAACCTAACTATTGATTATTGGTTGATTGGTGTGTTATTACTTGTATTGGATGATTGTTTATAGATGTTAGGCTTAAGAAAATTGGCTAACCTCCTATACGGTAACTTGCTTGAACGTCTTAAGAAACATGAACCAATGCGTACTAGGTTTTTATGGTTGTATTTAATGCATGAGCGAATTCTAATGATCCCATGTTAGGAGCTTCTAGCAGGCTCGACATATGAGTGAAGTAGGAGCTTATAGAGTTGGGGAAGTACGTACGCCACCCAACGACTGGTATTAAGGAATACACCCGTCATCCACGCAATTAATACACACTAATTAACCAGTAAAAGATAGTTAGGGAGTAAGGAAATCTAAGTAAACACATTTGTCTCTGATGCGCGTAGGATTGTTTACGCACTTTGTTTTACCTCTTAAGGGATCTCAAGAGGCTTACAATCCCCACCAGGCAGTGTACCTGACCGATGTAGTATAGTGTAGTGGCAAGTACCGGGGGATTGATCGTTCTCTCACAGGGAATAGTGTTCGTTAGGTTAAAGACTACTCTAATTAAGGTCTAAGGGTGGAGGATGATTATTTTTGTATTTTTATGTTTTTATGAAAGCAGTAAAATCTCGGTTTTGAAGGAGTGGGCGGAATTAGTTGCTAGTCAACTAACCCAAGTATCTACTTATGCAAATTAAATTAAAGTTTTGAGAAAACAATGGTGGGGAAAGTAGTGTTTACTTAGATTTCATTACTCCCTAACTATCTTTTACCATGTAATTAGTATGTTGAGTTTGCGTGGATGACGGGTGTATTCCTAACAAGTCGTAGGGAGTGCGTTCAATTCCCTAACTCTATAAGCTCCTACCTCACTATATGACGATACGTCAAGTATCCTATCATAAGCTCACCGATAGCAACCTACGCATGAAATACTACCTTAAAATCGATTAACGCACATACGATTCACGTTTCCTAAGACGTTCAAGCTTGTTACCGTATAGGAGGTTAGCCAGTTTTCTTAAGTCTAACGTAGATGAAACATTCATCCAAATCACAATCACAACATACACATCACATGATAATCAATAGTTAGGTTTCATTAGATCTAAGCAAACACAAGTTAATTTAGCCTAGCATGTTAAAGGAAAGAAAAGCACAAACATAAATCATACAACACATAGACATATTGTATGGATTGAATGAAGACTTATCTTAGATTAAACATGCAAGTTAGAGGGGTAAAAGTACCCTCTAAGGTCTGTGATACACGAGCTAGGGTTTAACCCTTAAGTTCTCCACCAAGTTCCTCTTTTAAAACAATAAAAATCGTTCTATATATATAGATAATACGGGCTGACGGCGTCAGCCCAAGGTGTGACGCCGTCACGCCGACGATTAGGGTTTTGTGATGGCCTTCTTGACGTCGTCACGCCGCCTTGTTCCAGATCTGACGGCCTTCCCTGACGCCGTCACCAAAATAGGCTAAAAACTCTCTGGCCCGTCATGAGTAACTTCCAATTCTTCACTTCATTTGTTCCTGACGTCGTCACGTTGGAGATTGTGACGCCGTCACCTTCTGTGCACTTTAGGGTCTTTTGAGATTTTGTTGTTTTCCGCACTTTTTCACTCCGAAAACGCTCGAAAATGCTTCTTTTGTGATTTTCTCCTCAAAAGTACCTAAAATGAGAAAAGAAACGACTTTGGGTGAAATCCGATCCAATAATGTACGAATTAGGACTCAAACGGACCCCTAAAAACGTAACATTTTTCGTCTCATCAGTCTCCATATAAGTTTCACAACCTTTTATTTTCTTGTTATTTTATTTTAATTGCAATAGTAGTTTTTGGGTTAGTTGACTAGCAACTAATTCCGCCCAATCCTTCAAACCCGAGATTTTACTTGCTTTCTAAAAAATATAAAAAATACAAAAATAATCATCCCTCGCCCTTAGACATATTAGAGTAGTTTTTCATACCAACGAACACTATTCCCTGTGAGAGAACGATCAATCCCCCGTACTTACCACTACACTATACTACATCGGTCAGGTACACTGCCTGGTGGGATTGTAAGCCTCTTGAGATCCCTTGAGAGGTAAAACCTGTTGCGTGGTCGCAATCCCGCGTACATCAGTACTATATATGCAAGAAAGAAAATGGAGACTGTTTAATAATTGTAAGAGAAGTGAAGAGGAATTATTTGGATTCTATATGAAGATCTGAGAGCAAAGATTGTATCTGTTACAGTTAAACAGACTGTTAGTGTTCTTAAACCTGAAACTGTGTGGAATGTCAAGTTTATCAGAAAGCAGAAAGGTGTTTAGAATTAGTAAGGAATGTGGGTTATATATAATTTTATGGGGTATTAAGTTTTCATTTTCAATCCTAAATGCCCTTTGCTAAAGGGGTGTTTGGATTCTGGTTTTGTGCAGTTGTATAATGTCATAAATTAAGGCTGCTATTATCTAAGGTTTGTGAACCTGATCTCAGTGATAAATCTTATTACTGAGATGTATTTGGAGCTCATTACATCAGTAAGGCCTTGTACCCCTTGATAACTTTCTCCTTTGATCTTTTTGATGGTTCTTACATTGTAGTTTGGCCATTGGCGGAAACTGTATTTGTTAAGTCCATTGAATATTATTCTTTGGGGGTTGTTATCATAAAGTAGGTTTCTTGGTATGAAGGGTAAATGAGCTTGGTGTGAAGTAAGTAGTTTGAAATAGAGAGTCATAAAAGATGAAACTTCTTGGTCCAAGCTTTACTTCATTGTGAGGAGGATATGTTGGATTCTAAATAAAGGTATGTGTTCCCTGGCTAGCTAAGATGAAGGTTATAACACCCGTACTCTAAGATGAAAGGTTATACCCAACTAGCTACGTTTCCTAGTCTTTTACCCCTATTATCTAAATTTAGAGCTCAACCTCACTATTTAAACATAGAAAGTAAAGAGGACCAGACATTTCTTTAATAGAAAATTAATAAGCCATTAGTCAATGTTATTCACCATATAGCTTCCATGACAATTTTCATAAATAAGCCATTAGTCTTTATTAAAGCTATATTCGTAAAGACTTCTTTATTTAGAAAGTACTAACCCCTTTATAAAGTAGTATAGATAAAGAGTCGGGTGTTCATCGGTTCAGTTATTGGGTTATTCAGTTTATTCGGTTCGGTAGTTCGGTTATATAAATTTTTAGCACAAAAATTAATTTCGAGCTTAAAAAACGTTATATGTATACTATGAAAGAGTTTTAATGGTCATTTTATTTTATGCATATGAATATAAATATAAATATAGTTATGTTTATATGAATTCGGTTTTCTGTTTAGATTGTCAAAACAATATGCACACCGAAAACCGATATTTAATTCGGGTTAGTTCGGTTTTGACAAATTCGGTTCCGGTGAGTATTTCCCGAATTCTAAACACCTCTGGGATCAAAGTAGTTGGATGGCTGATTTCGTTTATAATGGGCCTGAAGTAGGGATGGCAACGGGTCGGGTCCGGGGCGGGTTTTAGTGTACCTGCACCCGCACCCGTTTATAATATCCAAACCCGTATCCGCCCCATTACCCACCGGGTACCCGGTTAATATTATCCATCGATTTTTCGGGTTTCCCCGCGCGTTTCGGTTATCCCCAATTGAATATTATATGGACAAAATGGCGGTATTAATATTAAGTCACACTAAAATTCACCGAAAAAATAAAGGAAAACACCCTAATATATTTTTTTCTTTTTTTTAAGTTAAAGAAAATGAATAACGTATCAAACGATTTAAGACTTTTGAATAATTCATGTACATAATAAAATATGTCATGTAATA
The DNA here is from genome assembly GCA_014162995.1 of Artemisia annua. NCBI lineage: Eukaryota > Viridiplantae > Streptophyta > Magnoliopsida > Asterales > Asteraceae > Artemisia > Artemisia annua. The sequence goes on along the minus strand of LBNU01036150.1, from coordinate 22,877 downwards.
GAAATATGTATATAAAAAAATATAATGGAAAAAATTATATATAATGTATATATATTCTAGTTAATTATAATATCAACAAAGCGGGTATAGATTCGGGTAAACGGATACGGGTACGGGTACGGGTAATCGGACGGGTATTACCAGAACCCGTACCCAAACCCGTACCCGCCAAAAAAAATATATCAATACCCAAACCCGCATCCAAACCCGCCAACCCGCCCCCGAACCCGACCCAACCGGTTCGGGTTTCGGTTTTCCCCGTCGGTTTCGGGTGCTTTTGCCATCCCTAGCCTGAAGTTGGCCCAACTTTCTGCTTTGTAAAAAAGAAAAGAAAAGAAAAGAAAAACACAAGAAAAAACATAATTTTTGTAACATCATGATCAACGGCAGAGATTCATCGATATTGAATCAATTGGACGCACTTCTAACACCTGTTCCGCTTTTGGAATGAACTCCTTGTGTAACATGTCTCATGCTATTAGACCACCACTATTTAACTTGTCATCGTTTTTTATATCCGAAATACTATCTTCATGGTTCTTCTAATGGACGGGCTAGTTTCATGAATTGCTTCCATAAAAATTTACATGTATATAATAGTCGAACAAATAGTTTACAATTTATAGTTATAGAGATAAATATTGTTAACATAAAATCCATCGTATTCTGATAAGAATACTCTAAAAGGTTATCCAATATTCATCAACATCTTTCTGCTTGCAAAAACATCATGTGTGACGTGAGGGCGAAGATCAAAAGTACCCACATTAGATGCCACATACATCCCAATAGGTTGCATACATCTTGAGATGCACAAAAAAATGATAAGTTCCGTGTAACAATAATCTTCAGTGTAACAATAATCGAGCTCTCATTGGACATGCTTCTGTTCGTGATTGGAAAACTGAATTTAGCTTGTCCTTATGCAATTCAAAGCTCTCTGATTCTGGCCAACTGCTGCAAGGTACTCATATAGTCCTAAGCATAAATTTAGATTCTTGAATGCTCGAAATTGGAACTCCTATGTGTGTGTTTTTTATGCTTATATGTACCAGATTTGATTAGTGCGTTTGATGTTTAGTTTAATTATATCTAATTGGCAAGTAAGAACCAGTCAAATCTATTCCTTCATTGTCAGTTTTCTGTTAAGCAACATACTAAAATAGCCATAAAACACTCAACAGCTGTTTTCTTAAGGTATTTTTGAGTATTTTCTTGTTGCACATGTAGAAGTATAGGGATTTATATGATGTTTTGTAAATGTAGAAGAGTGGTTAAGTATAGGGATATTATATTTTTCACCACTGAAAATAAAAGGATAAATATTCTCAGTTTGCACATGTATAATGTAATACATACATGCAAAGCATGCATATATATAGCAGGAGAGGAAGTATACGATTTTTTATTTTATATATCTTATTTATATATGAAATGATACCAAAGTTGGTGTAGAAGAGTTCTACAATGATTACGTATTTTAGTAGAGTTTCATTTATATGATCTATTTTAAATGTATATGGGTTACACACATACCAGATATAACGTTTAACAAGACATATGAGTTAATGAAAGTACTTGTTACTTTTTGGAAAATGGTTGTATCTTTGCTATTTTATTCGGGCCAGTTTTATTTCTAAGATTTTGTGAGCATGTTTCGTGAGTACGAGCCTTTGGAGCACTTTTATTTATAAGATATTGTGAGCATGCTTTGTGACTGGGTGGAGCAGTATAGTTCTATTTATGTATTTAGCTATAACAAAATTAGGTAAAAAAGTTTAAGCATGCACATTGGATTGACCACATAAATGTTACGAGCTTCCCATTTTCGATATTCGGGTACCGGACACTAAATAAGTTCTGTAGTAAATTGGATAAGTGCCAAGTTAGGTTATTCTTACTACATTGGCAGTATATGGTCGTTTCATAGTTGAACGTATGTATTTGATTAAGTATATTCATCTTAGGATTAATTGCACATGTCATTGCCTTTTCTTTGTTGCTTCTTTTGCGCCCTTTTTAAGTCTCAGAGTCATTCATTTTATGTTAAATGGGACAGGTAACAAAGATACAGTTGCAAATCTATTGGCGCCCTCAATGGATGTGGTGCATACAACTATGACATGTTAATGTGTTTATATACCTGCAATGGTGATTTAAGCACTAATATGGATGCAAAGCCCACAAGAAACTTTTAAGTACAAGTGTACAAAGAATTTTTATTTCGTATATGAATAAGCACCATGTAATTTCTATATTCTCATACTTTTCATTGTTGTTTTTACGTATAATACATGAACACTTTTCTTTGTTCCCAACTTCTTCGTTTAAGATATTTTCCATTATTCATTATTTTATTTACGTCCGGTCAGATTTCGTCAAATAACATCATGAAGCGAACCCGCCCATCGGACGGGTTATGAAGCTAGTTCACTCTATATATACCTAAGAGGAGACGAGCCCTTTCGATATTTATAGTTAATTAAACTTTTAGATACAAGATACACCAATTACCAAATTATACATTTTCAAAAGTTTGGTTACATTTTAACAAGCGAAGGTTAAGTACAGGTTTCAAATTGTTTAATAGCTTGTATAGTTTTAGGCACTATAATTTCTTATATCAACTATAAGTTTCTTTTATGTGTGCTTTAGTGTGTTAAGAAACAACAATGGGAAGGTCCATTTCTCGTCCTAATTTTGTGCATGTTTTACCATCCTCCATTGACATCCAAAAACCAAGCTCTTCCACCCATAATCAACCTCTCGTTGAATCCACCACAAAACCATGCAATAAATAAGCATTGTCTCCCAACATTTAACTTACGAACAATCCAACACTCTTTTAACTTTTTTCTCCTTCAATTCATACTATTTTCGTCAAAAGAAAGTCACGAAAAATGGCCCGTCAAATGATTGTTATTCTTGCACTCGTATTTATTGCTTTTGTGGGATTTGCCGCAGCCGCAGACACCCCAGCTGCCACACCAACATCCTCCGCTGAATCACCTAAAGCATCCCCATCATCCGATGCTACAGGTGCGGGTGCAACTGCTCCAGCCGATGCCTCAGCATCAGGGGATGCAGCTGCTAGTGATGCAGGTGGAGCATCACCCTCTTCCATCTCCGTAAAAGTCTCTGCCACTGCGGTTGCATCAACCGTTGCCGGTTTCTTCTTGTTCTAGTTTAATATATATGTATTTTAATTGTGCCAAATTTACATAAAGATTATACTAGTGGAAAAAATGCATGGGAAATTTTGTATTGTGATTATTGAGAAATCCCTTGTATTTCCTTGGGGATTATATACACAAAATATTATTTATGATTGATTCTATTTAATGGATGGAAAATACACAATACTCTAGTGTAAATGACCCAAGTTTTGATTCAGCCGGGCAATATAGAGGACTTCGACATTTTTATAACTAGTGAAAACCGCATGTTATCAACGCAGAAAAAAGTGTAGAATTTTAGTTGCATAAAAGAACAATCTTGCTACAGGTGGAAAAACTGTCAAGGGCATGTTATATATATTGAAACTAAATTGTTTTTGAAAATATCCTTTTTATGTTTTGGATACAAAATGAGAGAAACAATAAAGAAATAACTTAATCATTGAACTTTTTTAACTCTTTTAAAATCAGGACTTTAAGTTTACTTTTCTTATATTACCCGATAAACAGCTCAATGATCATATACCTTTTTTTTTTTTTTTTTTTTTTTTTTTTTTTTTTTAATTAATTCAATTCTTTTATTTAAAAGAATGGTTGGTAAGATCATTTATCACAAGATAGAACAGAACATAAAAATATAAGAATACTTGTAACTAAAAGGAAATATGTATAATAAGCAATACACTAATAATTACCACAGTTATGTAAGCAAAATACATACAAGAGGGTAGCTTAAAATACAACAAATCTTCTAAAGCAAAAAGAGCACATACAAGTAACATCACCCTTCGATAATAAGAGGGTGCATACGGTTAGTAAAATTTAGAACAGTCTCGCTACATAAAATTGTATTTCGAGATACATACAGAAGTAGTAGTATATTTTTAGTAATGAACGTATCGATATCGACTAAGTTAGACACTGATGGTACGATATATTGGCGGCTTAGCTAACCCAAGAAGCTTCTTCGCCTTGATGGCCGGATCTTGTAGCAACAACACTTTGTCGTTGTCTCTAACCCCAACCATGTGTAGATGTTCTTCATCATCTCTTTCTTTCCCTTTAAATAATAATCTTTGTTCTTTCACGTCCAAACTTGTCACTTTTGATAACATCTTCTTAAGTTCACCTGTTGGGATTAAAAGATGAAGATCAATGTGTGGTTATGCATATGTTTAACGTTATGTGGTTGAACTGGAATCTAGACATTTTCAAAAACATTTGTATGCAAACATGCAAAGTAAAATTTCTAAATTATTTCCAAGAAAAGTACCATGATGTTATTATATTGCCATCAATATGTGCCATGTTACTTCTTTTCGATATAATCTTTTCGAAAACCTATAACTGCATGATTATTTCTTAGTATTACAAAAAAGACTTACCAAAAGTGGAAGTTGGTTGAATAGATATATCATGCCAATTAGAAACATTAGTGACTCGGACAGTAATAACGCCTTCCGCAACACTTGCCCCTCCAATCTCCCTCCTTTGCACTAGCATCCCACCGGGGCGCATTTCCCATTTGACTTCACCCATTCCCATATCCATTCGTGTGGGGGCCGTCTCCTTTGCACTACCATCACCGTCACTACTTCCTTTGCCACTTGCACTCCGCAACCTAGAAAAGCTTCGTGAAAACCTCTTTGATTTCAACTTCATCATCATATTTGACCTATTTGATAGAATGTTTAATGTCTTGTATTCTCTTTTTAACGAAGTAATTACTATGAGGGTTGTATTTATATAGAACTTTAGGATACTTTGTGTTAGGGGTTGTGATATAAGACGACAAAAGTAGGGAGCAAATAAACAAGACATAAAAACTAATAATTGAGTAGCACTATTAGTTTAGTTTGTTTGGGTTACATATGAGATGAACTAAAATGAGACACGTCAAATATGTTGAATTCTATAAATGCTAATGCACATGGGGTGATGACGAAAACGAATTCTTAAACGCGGCTTTTGCTAAATTATCGGGATCAGATACAAAGTGTCGGCTCCAATATGTGTTCTTTAAGATTAATGAACCACTAAGACTTTACTACTTTTTTTATTATAAGCTAGTTTTATTAATGTTCAAAGGTATACATATAAGATAAGGTTTGTTAGTATGTTTTCTTATAACTTTTCAAAGAAAACAATTTGCTAATTAGTCAATCCGGAAAACGTTTCATAAATTTTACGAGAGTGTACGTTGTTGTAGGAAAACTCATTGATATACTACCGTGTTAAACAATTACCAATTTTGAAATTAATAGTTCTCGTGATTTTAGTCTAACAGTGTGAGACATGTACACATTATACATAAACTACCCTTTTAATCATGTTGTTTTGTGATTTTCCTCTCGCGTTTTGACCATGTGATCGGTTAGTTTGCTGCCACTGAGTCAATTTCCCCGTATTTTGTAGTGTCATCGGTTTCTAAGAGTAATTTATTTATTTGATTAAATGTATAAAAAATAACCACATGTATTAATTGAAGTCCAATAATGATAGATATTGTTTCTTTCTTAGCCAAATAATGATAGATCTTTTGGTCCATGCNACTATTTCCAAGAAAAGTACCATGATGTTATATTGCCATCAATATGTGCCATGTTACTTCTTTTCGATATAATCTTTTCGAAAACCTATAACTGCATGATTATTCCTTAGTATTACAAAAAAGACTTACCAAAAGTGGAAGTTGGTTGAATAGATATATCATGCCAATGAGAAACATTAGTGACTCGGACAGTAATAACGCCTTCCGCAACACTTGCCCCTCCAATCTCCCTCCTTTGCACTAGCATCCCACCGGGGCGCATTTCCCATTTGACTTCACCCATTCCCATATCCATACGCGTGGTCGTCTCCTTTGCACTACCATCACCGTCGCTACTTCCTTTGCCACTCGCACTGCGCAACCTAGAAAAGCTTCGCGAAAATCTCTTTGATTTCAACTTCATCATCATATTTGACCTATTTGATAGAATGTTTATAAGGTCTTGTTCTCTTTTTAACGAAGTAGTTACTATGAGGGTTGTATTTATATAGAAGTTTAGGAGATACACTTGGTGTAGGGGTTGTGATATAAGACGACAAAAGTAGGGAGCAAATAAACAAGACATAAAAACTAATAATTGAGTAGCACTATTAGTTTAGTTTGTTTGGGTTACATATGAGATGAACTAAAATGAGACACGTCAAATATGTTGAATTCTATAAATGCTAATGCACATGGGGTGATGACGAAAACGAATTCTTAAACGCGACTTTTGCTAAATTATCGGGATCAGACACAAAGTGTCGGCTCCAATATGTGTTCTTTAAGATTAATGAACCACTAAGACTTTACTACTTTTTTATTATAAGCTAGTTTTATTAATGTTCAAAGGTATACATATAAGATAAGGTTTGTTAGTATGTTTTCTTATAACTTTTCAAAGAAAACAATTTGCTAATTAGTCAATCCGGAAAACGTTTCATAAATTTTACGAGAGTGTACGTTGTTGTAGGAAAACTCATTGATATACTACCGTTTTAAACAATTACCAATTTTGAAATTAATAGTTCTCGTGATTGTAGTCTAACAGTGTGAGACATGTACACATTATACATAAACTACCCTTTTAATCATGTTGTTTTGTGATTTTCCTCTCGCGTTTTGACCATGTGATCGGTTAGTTTGCTGCCACTGAGTCAATTTCCCCGTATTTTGTAGTGTCATCGGTTTCTAAGAGTAATTTATTTATTTGATTAAATGTATAAAAAATAACCACATGTATTAATTGAAGTCCAATAATGATAGATATTGTTTCTTTCTTAGCCAAATAATGATAGATCTTTTGGTCCATACAATTCAATGATAGGAAATTTCATGTAACGTGGGATTCTAACTGTTTTAGCAAATTTCGATGTAGAAAGATTACCTAATTTGGTGAGAACCAAGCCACACATTCAATAAAATATCTATATTGATGGTACGACGAATTTGTTTTATTCATGTATGCTCGAGATTTGAATGAGATAGCTCTACGGAAGAAAAAGACTTTGACGTCCAAAAGTTATAAACCAATTAGCTCGTATGGCTTTCACAAATGGGAATACCTTTACACGTACATTACTAAATTTATTTGTAGATTCAAATCTCAAGATTCTACAAAAAAGAACATTAACGTATTGTGAATTAGTGAAAATATATACAGCATGCAGTCGACGGGGTTTTCCAGTGGCCATGCTAATTAATTACCCGATCCCGCATAGGATGTTGGGTGTCATTTAAATGAGGTCGATGTAAAATAATTTTCTTTAGCTTGTATGTATTTCTGTAGTACATAATCCATACACGGTGTATGTAAGTCTCGCCTATTGAAGTATTGATGCACTTATTTATAGATGGATCGATCTACACGTCACATGTATCACACTATCATGTATCACAAAATATTTAGAATAAAAATGCCCCATATAAAGATGTAGCAAATATGTATAGAATTCATGAATAACATCTAAGCTTTCTTTCAATCGCAAAGTATCGAGTACATCTGAAATTTATCTTAATCAAAATTTCTTCCACAGAAAGTAGTAGGTTAAGTCATTAGCATAATAGTTAATGGAGCAGTTGAAGAATCACAATACGTTTTGATTTTTAAAACTCCATCCGATAAAAGCTATATGGAGCCTTCGAGCAGGCTTCGGAATAGCAACGGACATCAGTCCAACTAACTAAGATTGTTTTGTCCCCAATCCAGAGGATCATAGTACGTTCTTCATTGTACTTCATTTGTAACGTTAATCACACGTGAAGTAATTAAGAATATATCATTTTAGGTCAAATTTCTAACAAATATAATCATTTTTAAATGACGTTGACACCAAATAAAATGTATCCACCGTCCTTTAAATTTTTTTGACATTCATATAATAATCAAGTTCCAGGTTTTATGATTTTGTAAATGGGTTATTAGCTGTAAATATGTTTTGTTTTTAGAGAATTAGCTGTGAAAAGTTTGGTAATCGTATAGTTTAAACGGAAAGTAACGTCAAATCGAAGATAATTGTTTTAAATGAAAGGTTGTTGTTAGGTCGGAGTGGACCTTTTCTTTTTCTAAACAATGAGAAAATTTCGATAAAATCATATCGTATACTTAAATCATATTAGGAAAGTTCAATACGAAACAAGAATTATCTAAAGATCAAATCAAGAGATCTCAACCATTCATCTTTTTTAAATCTAATGGTGAAGATTAATTGTTATTTTAATATAATTACTTATAGAAGGGCATTTTTGGAATATCAATCTATTCATTCCACTTCATTTCACACACACTATCCTTTACTCTCACCAACCGTGTTTTCCCCAAATTACAAACCCTAACCACCCAATTCAAAATTGATCAAAAATTAGTGCTAAACAATGAACATTCAAGACGAAATAGCACAATTAAAACATGATTCGGTGCTCCAATCGTTTTTCGTTGCCAGTTACCGATCAAAATCAGCCTCATAATGTGGCGGGGGTGACGGGATTCGTGGCGGCCGGATCCGTGGTGACGGGATCTGTGGTGACGGGATTCGTGGCGGTCGGATCCGTGGTGGCCGGATCTGATCAAGAGATTTAGGACGATCAAAATCAGCCTCATAATAAACTTACTAGAAACAAGTGGTTCATCTTCCACGTCGCGATTGCCATAAACTCTAAGTGATGTCAAATATCTTCTTCTTCCATTATTATTATTATCTGATCTTGCACCAGGCTCAAATAAGCAAGTGTATTTCGAATTTAAGGCTTCCAAGACATTTAGTCGACTGCTTGTTGTTGCAACTGTTAATTCGCCTGTGCCGTTCATACTTTCTCAGATCTCCTATCGTAAATTTATTTGGGGGCAAGATAAACATTGAGGGGTCAGTTATGGTTTGACCAAATCTACCTTTTAATAGCCTATATTTTAAGTTCACTATTTACACCCCCCAACTATAAAGAAGAATTAGATTCACACGTTGTGCATGTTTGTAGTTCAAGTCTCAACTGTTAAAGCATTTACTAGTTTGTCATGACTTTTGATTTATCAAAATTCTATTATATTCGATAGACTCTTATTGGTTATTTGTTATCAAAGTCGTCGTTTAAAATGTTGAACAAGTGCAAATGTGGTCACAAGTTTATCGTTTTAGCTTGACGTCAACATTAGCATAAGAAATCTCACGGGATTCGTGTAAAAAAAAAAAAATCGTCTTTTTACGAATCCCGTGAGATTTCTTTACGAATCCCGTGGGATTTTTTTACAAATCCCGTGGGATTTTCTACGAATCCCGTGGGAATTTTTGGAAGGAAATTTTGAAAAACAAAATCGTCTTTTTACGAATCCCGTGGGATTTTTTACGAATCACATGGGAATTTTTCGACGGAAATTTTGAAAAAAACAATTGACTTTTTACGAATCCCATGGGATTTTTACGAATCCGATGGGATTTTTTTAGGAATCCCGTGGGATTTTTTACGAATCCCATGGGAATTTTTGGACGGAAATTTTGAAAAAAANTATGTTTTGTTTTTAGAGAATTAGCTGTGAAAAGTTTGGTAATCGTATAGTTTAAACGGAAAGTAACGTCAAATCGAAGATAATTGTTTTAAATGAAAGGTTGTTGTTAGGTCGGAGTGGACCTTTTCTTTTTCTAAACAATGAGAAAATTTCGATAAAATCATATCGTATACTTAAATCATATAAGGATAATTTTAGGTGAATAGAATAAGATGTTTATTGACTATATATACTTGCACCTAAGGTGTTAAATGGGTTGACTTGATCCGACTCGAAGTTGACCTGAACCGGATAAGCCTTTATAAGGTCAGGTTGATTTCGGTCCAGCTTAGCTTATCGGATATATCACCGGACAACCCGATAAACTCGATAACCTAATAGGGTCGAGTTAGTTTCTCACATGTTACGGTTAACTAATGTGCCAAATGAAAAGGAACGAAAAACATTAGTACTCATGTTATTGTAGGGAATGACAAATTTGAGATCGATTTATAGCTTAATTAGTTCCATGTTGTAGTGGGATATGTTTACCGGTTAGAAAATGAACAAAAACACTAAAACGCCTTAATTAGTTCCATGTTGCAGCAAGGTTTGGTTTGGTTGATTTAATCATTATTCGATCAAACTGTAGCTCCGATCTAATAATTTTTCAGGTCAATCAAATCAGCTCAAACAGATTATCTTTTGCAAAGTTATAGCATACAAAAGTGTGTAACTAGTTATATTCAATTATTTTTCTTACTATTACTGTAAATATTAGAAAACCATTCTTATCAGAATGTCTTTTAGTAGTTTTGAAATTAACGAACCAGAGATCTTAGAGCAAACCTATTGATCACTTAAAATAAGTTGAAAGAATATATCACCAATATTTTATCGGATGTTAGGTTAATTCTTAAGGCATCAACCCATGTGAGGGCCTATTTCATATATAGTACAAGATAATACGATGTCGGTTGCCGACTGGTATCGATCAACTTACCAAAAGCTATATGTTTTGTTTATCGTATCAACGTTTTTAGAACTTTTTGAGAAAGCAAATGCAAAAGTTTTCGATCGAGTTGGTAGTAACCATTTCAATAGATACTAATCCGTGTGGTTTCTTGGAGGTTTAGGATTTGGATTTGGATTTGAATTTGAATTTGAATTTAAAGAGAGAAAAAAATAATAATATGTAATTAAAAGAAAATATTTTAAAAGTTAGTTAATAAAAAATTCATCATAGTTACAATTTTTATTAGTTTATTTGAATTTGAATGTGCTTTGAGAGAGTATTAATGTGAGAGCTATTATGGGTTTCAATTTGCCAAAAGACAACCTATTTGCTTCGTATCATATTTTGCTAGTATTGCTCACCAGAAACAATTGTTGTAAGGATTGAACATGTTTTAGTTAATGTAAAAATTAAGCAGTCCACTATGTAACTTTTGTGTCATTTCGTTTAGAGTGTATTTTGATGAAAAATAAGTGTTTTGACATGATTCTTAAGTCTAAACTTAAGTGCTTTGAGTCTAGTTTTCAAATATATTAATTTCTTAAAAAGATGAGGTCGTTTCGTTAATGAAATTTGCAAAATGGTGAGGTGTCAAGTCTGCTAGGAAACTTAGTTTTTACACTTGTACTAAATGCACTAGAAATCGTTAACTATGGCAAAACTATACTTGAAACAGATCTGAGAAGTACTTCTATATGTTATTTAAAGTCTCGCATTGGCCCATAACACAAAACCACAATTTAAACCCTCTGCTAGTTGATTTACTTTTGTTTATCCAGAATTGACTATTTTTTGAGTCGAGTCTAAGAGGTCGGATAAAAGTCTTCTATAAAATCACAAAACTTATTGTATTTTTACATATTGGAAGTGCTTGACCAGTGTACAAGTTCAATTTGGTATTTTGGTTGTCCGTTATAACTTAACTCGGGACATAATTGACCTGGAGCTGATGTAGGGAAAGAAAAGCCTCAACCAGGCCCTCCACAATTAAAGGTATGCATCTTCACTCACCACATAAATGATGACATATGTCACTTTTTTCTAGCCAACTATCCTACATGGAGCATTGTAGATGTTTTTAGGGTGCGTTTGGTATATGGGTTTATGGGTGTGTAGGATGAAAGAGGAGCAAAATCCCTTATTTGGTACATTTTCACCGGTTTCTAAATTGTCAGCAATCCTTTATATGAGGGTTTATAGAAAACCCAACGTCTCAACCTCATAGGTGGGATATAAGGTGGGATGTAACTACAAAACAAATATCATGCGGGCCTTCTGTCAATACTTTATTCCACTACCGCTTTTAACCATTGGTTTTCCGATTTTGTTTTTGGTATTTTATTTCTCACCACGGTAGGCCTTATATTCCACTATCTTTTAACTTTTAAAATAATAGTAGTTTAATTTCTACTCCTGACTCTTAAAACACACACTTTTTTTTATACTCTCTTATAAAATCTTACGCGAAATACTAAACCAAATCCAAATTCAAATCCTAAACCAAATCTAAATCCAGACCCACAAACAAACCAAACGGACCCTTAGATTATCTTGCAAATTATGTAAATTCCAGTTTTGTACATTAAGCATTTTTTATTCAAAAATATTCATTTGGAGCACATCCCAGCTACCTATAAGTTGGTCCAAACATATTGGACTACAACTCTACAACCTAGTCAAGATCTTGATTAAGTCATCTGATTCTTTAGCTCATAGAATAATTATCTATGGAAGGACTAGGTTGAGCTGAAATACGTTCTGTTTAGTTCTATCAGATTTTTGGATCCGCCAGCTTATTCGGTTTATCCTATATGTGTTGGTTCAAGCACAGGGAAATTCGAAATTTTCTAATCATAAAAACATAATGGATCAGTAATATGTTTAGTATTTCACTCAAATGAAAAGATCATATCCAATTTGGTTAATAAGCCCAATGGCCCAATCCATGTAAAATTTTATCAAGTTGCCTTCCTGGGCCTCACTGTTCACAGTTTCCTTCATAGTACACCACGGTCCTTGTTTTATGTTCCGCTCGTAACTTGGTCTTGTTAACTAGCGAATCTGGTTTATCGACTTATCGTGTGCTTGTATAAACAAATCATCTTACTTTTATAAATCTTGGTCAAGTATGCTAGAGCGACTGCATTGACAGAACTAGGACCAAATATGATTGAATGCATAAACTTTTATAAAAACATATTTTGATGGATCGGATGCATTTAAGATGCGTTTTAAGAAAAATTAATATTTTTTTTAAAAATCGATACTATATCGAAAAAATTTATGGTAGTCTCGAAACATAAGGAGAACCCCTGGTTCCTTCCGTGAGTGAGTGATTCGAATTATTTATGTAGCTTTTAATAATGGTTTAGTGATTTACTAATATACTAAAATTCATTTACATCCATAGATCAATAACTTTTTAGTAATCGAATATATTAACATGTTAAAAAGTATAACATCCATGTATGCCAAAACAAAATTATATTATAGAGAATCCCTTTTGCTTTTTTAACATTATTTAGGATCTGTTTTCCATTACATTAATGTATCATGTATACATGCAATGCTAACTACAAACGATACCTTTCCTTTAAAGCATAAAGTTTAATGAATCATTCATAAATCTATTGAAATATATTTGATAACCTTAAAAAATTCACTTCCTAGCAAACTGTGACATTGGTTGTACATATAATTTAACATGTGTTAAAAACAATTAGATATGAAAGTTTACTTAGAAACTAGGAGAACGAGTGATAAACATTTTTGGACCTACAGATTAGGTCTATACTGTATATTAAATTACTTTTGAAGAAAACATTGTGGAAATTTTACCCTTTTCAATAAGAAGATTACCTATTAGGTATCTTGGTGTCCTACTGATAACAAAGAAACTTAGCATTAATGATTGCAAGCCACTAATTGAAAAGGTAAGAAGTAGAGTGCAAGATTGGAGAAATAGGACTTTATCCTGTGCAGGGAGACTACAACTGATTGCTTCAGTGTTGTCTTCCATGCAAGTGTACTGGGCCTCAGTTTTTATACTTCCCAAGATGGTGGTTAAGGATATCAACAAACTGTTTAAGGGTTTCTTGCGGTGTCAAGGGGAACTAACAAAGGGGAAAGCTAAAATCTCATGGGACAATATTTGTAAATCTAAAGACCAAGGTGGGCCGGGTATTAAAGATCTACAGGTATGGAATGAAGTTTTGATTATGAAGCACCTTTGGAATATAGCTGCAAAGAAGGATACATTATGGGTAAAATGGATAAATGTGGAGAAACTGAAAGGAAGAAGTATATGGGAAGTTAATCAGGACAGTAATAGTAGTATTGGATGGGTTAACATACTGAGGCTTAGAGAAACAGTCAGAAAACATGTGTGTTACAAAATTGGTAATGGCAAAAGTGTTTAAGCATGGTTTGACAAATGGTGTGAAGTGGGGCCATTGAGTGAATTTTTATCTGCTAGGGATGTGTATAATGCAAGGCTAACTAATGACTTTCCAGTGGAAAAAACTTATCAGTAGTGGTAATTGGTGTTGGCTTGAGGAGTGGTATGTTAAATACGCTATACTAAACAGCATCCAAATACCAATATTGCATAATGATGTACCTGACAAAGCTGTGTGGGTGACTAACACTGGAAACAGAACTGATTTTGCAACAAAGTGGATGTGGAAAGATATGTGTGGTGGTGGCAATAAAGTGTTGTGGAAGGATGTGGTTTGGTTTTCACAGAGTATTCTAAGACATTCCTTTGTCCTGTGGATGGTAGTTTAGGGTAGGCTCATGACTCAAGATAGAATTGTAGCATGGAAACCAAATGATGATATGAAATGTGTGTTCTGTAAACTCAATCAAGATTCTCATCAACATTTATTCTTCCAGTGTTCCTATACCAATAATGTATTAGACTGAGATGCAAAAGACTATTGATAAGAAATTCTCCTACAACTTGCAAAACATTATTGATGAGTTCTCCCAGTTAAGAGCTAATAGAAATATATGGAGTGTTATTAGAAGGTTAGTACTGGGTGCAACAGTTTACTTTATTTGGCAAGAAAGGAACACAAGACTTTTCAAGAACAATGAGAGACCTGTTGAAGTTCTAGTACAGAATATCATGGAAAATGTTAAATGGAGGATCATGAGTTTTGTTGTAAAAGAAACTGAGAATGTCAGGGCAGTTGAAGATAAATGGAATGTGCAGTTAAGAAGGATCAAGAGTAGTGCAGTAGAATGTGCAGATAAGTGAAGAATAAATAGGTTGTATTGGTTATTTTCTTGTATTAAAGATAGTATCAGTAGTATAGAATGTTTGTTCTTAGTCAAGGCAGGAGTGATGAAGAGGTTCTTAATAAAAGAATCATGCTTTTAAACGAGCTTCAGGAGCTTAACTCCAAGAACGCTATTGAGATTTCTCAAAAGGCCAAAATTCGTTGGTCCATTGAAGGTGACGCTATGGGATTATGATGAGGCGAAAAGTGTACCGCTTTTGGGGGGTCATTTAAGCCCTAAATCGTAATTATTTGATCAATTATTGCCCTAAATCGTTCATTTTGTCATTTTAGGTACTTTGGAGAAGAAATATGGAAAAGGAAGCATTTTGGACGTTTTTGGAGCATAAAAGTGAAGAAAACGACAAAGTCTCAAAACATGCTGGAACAGTACCCTGACGACGTCATGGCTTAGAAGGTGACGCCGTCAAGCTAGAAAAACGGAGGTGGATGTGAAGATTGTCCTTGATAAGCCAGAATGGATTTTTGGGATTTAAAGGGGGACGGCGTCAAGAGGCCATCACGAAACCCTAACCGTGGCGAGGTGACGGCGTCACAACCCATAACGTGACGCCTTCAGATCTGTAAATCTATATATATTTTAATATTTTTCATTCATTGGGTGGAACTTTTTAAGGAGAAACCTTAATACGAATTTTAGCAGCTTTTTCAAGGTTTTTCACCTTGAGATCTTCCATGTTACATTGAAGATAAGTTATCAATTAATCATTCAATATGTCTATGTGTTGTTTGATTCTATCTTGTTCTTGTCTTTTTTTTAACATGCTAGGCTAGGTTTTCTTTGTGTTTGCTTAGATCTAATGAAACCTAACTATTAATTATTGGTTGGATGGTGTGTTATTAATTGTATTGGATGGGTGAAGTCGATGTTAGGCTTAAGAAAACTGGCTAACCTCCTATACGGTAACTTGATATAGTATATCAATACATTATAATATAATATATATAGTTATATTTTCTCCTCCTCTTACATTAAAATCAAACCCAAATCCTATCCAATTTAAATCGC
>LBNU01036148.1:107631-136919 GCA_014162995.1 Artemisia annua | reverse complement strand
GGCCGAATGAGTAGCTCTCATCTTTCAACGGTCATATAATATTGAGAATATGAGGTAAATGGCAAATATTACCCTACCGGGGCAAATTATAAACTTGGTTAAGGTTCGGTTTCATGAGCTCTATGTTATAATCTAATAACCGACAAGTACTGATCATACTTGTTAACTGATGAATGATTACTTGTATTCACTTTATTATTACTAAACTCTATAAATTCACTCAACATTATTTGTTGACTTTTAGCATGTTTTATCTCAGGTCCGTAAGTACCTCAGCTTGGATGGGCCGCGCAAGGAATGATTATCGATTAAAGATGGCTCATGTTTTCAAATGTTTATGTTTTAAAATATTAAAGACTTTTATTATTATTGTATCTTTTGAACTTGTAAACTTTTGGGACTACTTGTAAAACATAATAACCTTTCATGGTTTATGTTTATTAAATATTTCATGTATGAAAACTTGTTTATTATGTTTGTACTATGTGATCGATATATAGCACCTCATGTCCCTTCCGCTGCAATCCGAAAATGGGGGTGTTATAGATTGGTATCAGAGCACAAATTATAGTGAACTAGGTCTTTTTATTTTTAAAAACCTAGACTATAATCGTTTATATTTTTTTTAAAAATCATGAGCTTCCATCTTGTCCGATATCCATGCGCGCCTACTCCCGAGCTTCCTATTTTTCCTTCGTATATATATATACATCTTGATCATGCTATACTAGAAATAATTATATGTATTATAATTGTTTTCTATCTTATTCGATAATCCGTGAAATATCACTTCTTATATATTTAAATTTTACGTATAAAACTTCTTGTTGTATTAATAAAAATTTTAGATTTTGTCTAAAAATTTAATCTACACAACTCCTTGATTGCACCATTGTTGTTCATATGCACACAATAAATATTATCATTTATACATGTAATATTTATTAAACTCTTGCTTATCGATGTAACAACCGTTATTTTATTCATTTACTTATGTCAAAACATTATTTTTATAATAACATTCTTTTTCTCCATATTCTAACTTTATATATATATGATTTTTCAGATTTGTCATGGCACTCCCGATTCCTCCTAATCAAGCGTTAGATCTTTTGGAAGTCGAGCCAGCTCAACCCGAACTTGCACCCGCTCAACCTCTACCTCCACTACCTAATCACCTTCATCCCGATCTTGAGGATGAAGATGAAGAGGAACCATTTGAGGATGAAGAGGAAGAAATAGAAGAGCAAATGTTCCAAGATGTAAGTTCTGATGAAGAAATGGATGAAGCTGAACTAATTCATCCGTATGAGGCACCTGGTTCGCCTTATCCACCACCTCCACTATCGGATACTTCTTCTGATTCTGAACCGGAAACTGATGAGATTGCTACTGTTGGTACTATTACACAAGTACCACTTGCTAGACGTATGTTTCCTAGAGGTATTTATGAGAGAGGTGGATCATCCTCTTCTGCTCCTATCATTTATGAGGCCGAAGAACTCGTGCCTAGTTACATGAGGAGAGATATCAACTCTCTTTATGGAAAGGTTAAGGTACTAGAAAGGCAAATGGTGGTGAGAGAACTTGAAGGAGAACGTTCTTTATCTAGGGATAGACTTGCACATAACCGCATGAATTTACTTGATCTTGATTTGGGTTTAGTAGAACGACAACAAGATAAGAATAAGAGTGAGGTTGATGTGTTGGGGAAACGTGTTCGAGAATGGGATGATGAGGGATTAAGGGCTGAAAACAAGAAGTTAAAACATAAGTTAGAAGATGTTGAGTTGTCTCGTGAGTTTGATCGTATGACAAACGAGCGTCTGGAGAAAGATCTTTATGAGATGAGGCGATGGGCCTATGATCATTGGGAAGAGATGATCCGATTGGGTTACGATGAGGAGAGATCATGTGATGTCACCGATGTGCTAGCGGTGTATGGGGAGACCTTACCACCCGAGCCACGTGGATCACCTCGTGACCATTAGTAGTTTATGTACTTGTACTTCTTTTGTTGTATCTCATGGATCACTTCGTGACCATTAGTAGTCTATGTATTTGTATTTCTCTTGTTGTATTTCGTTGTTCTTCTTCCATCTTGTAAATTACTATTAGTTAGTAACTAGTATCATCGAATGTAATGACTTCGTCATATTTTGTAATACGAACCAACAATGTATTAATCTTTTGTAATGAATGATGAAGTTATATTCTCTTATATTCTATTCTATATTGTTGTGAAATCTTTCATATTCAATTTAATAATGCATGACTATATTTATGTCATTGTATAAATACTCATCAAAATTTTCTTGTGTTGTGATAGAATCATGCCACCAAAGAAGATGACTAACGCTGAAATTCGAAAGCTAGTCGCTGATAGTGTTGCCCAGGCTTTAGCCGAGGATCGTGCCGCAAGGGTTAATGACACTGGGGCTGCCGGTGGCGGTGCTGGAGCCGCTGGGGCTGCCGGTGGCGGTGCTGGAGCCACTGGGGCTGCAACTGGTGCTGTAGTGCGTGGTTGCACTTATAAACAATTTCTGGGTTGTGATCCTATTAAGTTTAAGGGAACTGAAGGGGCGGTTGGATTAATCCGCTGGTTTGAAAGTGTCGAGAACACGTTCATACTTAGCAAATGTGCAGAAGATTGCAAAGTTCAATATGCCGTGGGTACTATGATAGAATATGCTAAGTCTTGGTGGAACTCGTACGCTCAACCCATCGGAATGGAAAGAGCCTATGAAACTACATGGACCGATTTCAAGAAATTGGCAACTAATAAGTTCTGTCCTCGTAGTGAAATAAGGTTGCTTGAAACCGAGTTTTATGATTTGAAGGTGAAGAATTATGATATCGAAACTTACATCCGGAGGTTCCAAGAGTTGAAGGCTTTGTGTCCTAGTATGGTGCCGGATTTCGATAAGGAAATAGAAGCTTTTCTTAAAGGTCTTCCAAGAAGCATTAAAGGAGATGTGACATCCTCTAATCCACAAACTCTAGATGCAGCTATTGTTATCACTCAAAAGCTTATGGCTCAAGTGGTAGAGTATGGATTGGCTCAGAATGCTAACAACAATAACAACAATCAACACAAAAGAAAGTGGGATGATGACAAGAAAGGAAACAACAACCAAGGTCACAACAATGATCACCATCAGCAAAATAAAAGACAAGAGAATGCGAAGGCAATGACTGATGCTCCAACTGGAAAGGGTGGATATGCTGGAAATTATCCATATTGTAATCGTTGCAAGAAACATCACACTGGTTACTGCAATGCAAAATGTACCACTTGTGGAAAGAACGGTCATATGGCAAACGATTGTAAGGGTAAGGCTACTGCTACTGGTGCTAATACACAGCCAATTGTAGTTTGCTATGGCTGTGGGGAAAAAGGGCACAAGAGTAACAATTGTCCGAATAAGGGAAATGATAAAGGTGAGGTGGTAACTTGCTATGGCTGTGGGGAGAAGGGGCACAAGAGTAACCGTTGTCCAAACAAAGGAAATGATAAAGGTGGGAATAATCGTGCTAAGGCGTATGCAATGGGAGAGCAACAAGGCCCGAATGTCGTGACGGGTACGTTTCTACTCAATAATCATTATGCTAAAGTTTTATTTGATTCGGGTTCCGACAAGAGCTTTGTGTCCACTAGTTTTAGTGTGCTGATAAATATTAACCCGATTAAGTTAAACTATAGTTATGAAGTAGAATTAGCCGATGGGAAATTGGTTAGTACCAACACTGTTCTAAAGGGTTGTACCATAATTCTAGCGAACCATCCATTTAGTATTGACCTCATGCCAATTGAACTTGGTACTTTTGATGTCATTATTGGAATGGATTGGTTATCCTACCGAAACGCAGCAATCATTTGTAGTGAAAAGATTGTTCGCATGCCATACAACAACAAAACACTAATAATCGAAGGCGATAGAGGCAAGTCTCATTTAAAGGTCATAACTCGTATCAAGGCTCAAAGGTACATTGGACAAGGGTGCCAATTGTATCTAGCACAAGTGACAGAGAAGGGATCAATCGAAAGACGATTAGAAGATGTACCGATTGTCCGTGATTTCTCGGAAGTGTTTCCCGACGATCTACCGGGACTTCCACCACATCGACAAGTAGAGTTCCAAATTGAATTAGTGCCCGGCGCTGCACCTGTGGCACGTGCACCTTATCGTTTAGCACCATCAGAAATGAAGGAGCTATCGGAACAACTACAAGAGTTGTCGGAGAAAGGATTCATTCGACCGAGCTCGTCGCCTTGGGGAGCTCCGGTGTTGTTTGTGAAGAAGAAAGACGGGTCTTTTCGTATGTGTATCGATTACCGCGAGCTTAACAAGTTGACGGTCAAAAATCGTTATCCACTCCCTAGGATTGACGATTTATTTGATCAACTTCAAGGCTCAAGTGTATATTCCAAGATTGACCTACGATCAGGTTACCATCAGCTCCGCATCCGAGAAAAAGACACTCCAATTACTGCATTTAGAACCCGGTATGGTCATTACGAGTTCCAAGTGATGCCGTTTGGATTGACAAATGCACCAGCTATATTCATGGACTTGATGAATCGAGTGTGCAAACCGTACCTCGACAAGTTTGTAATCGTATTCATTGATGATATTCTGATTTACTCCAAGAGCAAGGAGGAACACGAAGAACACTTGAAGATTATTTTGGAGTTACTCAAAAAGGAGCAATTGTACGTCAAGTTCTCGAAATGTGAATTTTGGCTAGAATCTGTACAATTTCTCGGCCATGTGATCAATAGTAAAGGTGTTCATGTGGATCCTTCGAAGATTGAGGCTATCCAAAATTGGACTGCACCGAAGTCACCAACAGAAGTGAGGCAATTCTTAGGACTTGCTGGCTATTATCGATCATTCATTGAAGGTTTTTCTATAATAGCCAAACCTCTTACCAAGCTGACCGAGAAGAATAAGAAGTATGAGTGGGGTAAAGACGAAGAAGAGGCTTTCCAAACATTAAAACAGAAACTTTGTAGCGCACCTATCTTGGCTTTACCGGATGGGGCGGAAGATTTTGTAGTCTATTGTGATGCATCGAATAAAGGTTTTGGAGCAGTATTGATGCAACGACAAAAGGTCATAGCATATGCTTCTCGACAATTGAGAACTCATGAAGAAAACTATGTGACCCATGATCTAGAATTGGGTGCTGTAGTTTTTGCTCTTAGACTATGGAGACACTACTTGTACGGTACGAAGTGTACGGTGTATACAGATCACAAGAGTCTCCAATACATCCTTGATCAAAAAGAGCTTAACATGAGACAACGAAGATGGATCGAACTCCTAAGTGATTACGATTGTGATATTCGTTATCACCCAGGGAAAGCAAACGTGGTGGCTGATGCCTTGAGCCGAAAGGAAAGGGCAAAACCATTACGTGTTAGATCCTTGGTTATGACAACCACAATTCTCCCGAAGTTACCGGAACAAATTCTTAAGGCTCAAGAAGAAGCAATAAAAGAAGAAAATGTGAAAGCCGAGAATCTCGGGCAGGGGATCAAACCAATATTTGAGACTCGTCCCGATGGAACCCGATGTTTTGGTAATCGTGTTTGGTTACCGTTATTTGGAGGTTTGAGAGACTTAATCATGCACGAGTCTCACAAATCCAAATATTCTATTCATCCGGGTTCAGATAAGATGTACCACGATCTGAAACAACTGTATTGGTGGCCCAATATGAAGGCTGAGATTGCCACCTATGTTAGCAAGTGCCTAACTTGTGCGAAAGTGAAGGCGGAACATCAAAAGCCAGCCGGTTTTCTTCAACAACCCGATATTCCTATTTGGAAATGGGAAAGAATCACCATGGATTTCATCACTAAGCTTCCTAGAACTCCAAGTGGGTATGATGCAATTTGGGTCATTGTGGATCGCTTGACGAAATCTGCTCATTTCCTACCAATAAAAGAGACTGATGGTATGGAGAAACTTGCTCGGCTATACTTGAAAGAGATCGTTTGTAGACATGGTGTGCCTATTTCTATTATATCCGACAGAGATAGCCGATTTACATCGGGGTTTTGGAAGTCACTTCAGAAGGCGTTGGATACGAATTTAGATATGAGTACGGCGTACCACCCGCAAACGGATGGTCAAAGCGAGCGAACAATACAAACTCTAGAAGACATGCTAAGGGCGTGTGTGATTGACTTTGGAAGTAGTTGGGATCGACATTTACCATTAGTCGAATTCTCCTACAACAATAGTTATCACGCAAGCATCAAGGCTGCACCGTTCGAAGCTCTCTACGGACGAAAGTGTAGATCACCCGTTAGCTGGAGTGAGGTTGGAGATACTCAACTCACAGGGCCAGAAATGATTCGTGAAACAACGGAGAAGATTGTTCAAATCAAGAACCGTTTGTTAACTGCCCGTAGCCGCCAGAAAAGTTATGCCGATGTTAGACGCCGACCTTTGGAGTTTAATGTAGGTGATAAAGTTATGCTCAAGGTTTCGCCATGGAAAGGTGTAATTCGTTTTGGTAAGCGTGGGAAGCTAAGTCCACGATATATCGGACCATTCAAGATCTTAGCTAGAGTTGGTCCGGTGGCGTACAAATTAGAGCTACCTGAAGGACTTCAAGGCATTCACAACACTTTTCACGTTTCTAACCTCAAAAAGTGTTTGTCGGATGAAAGTCTTATCATTCCATTAGAAGAACTTCGGATCGATGACAAGCTACACTTCATAGAAGAACCTGTGGAGATCATGGATCGTGAAGTAAAACAACTCAAGCAAAGTCGCATCCCTATTGTCAAGGTTCGTTGGAATACCCGGCGAGGACAAGAGTACACGTGGGAGCGCGAAGATCAAATCCGGGGAAAGTATCCTCATCTTTTCACTGATGAGCCGTTAGGAGATAAAACGAGTTAAGCTCCGGGACGGAGCTCTCCTAAGTGGTACGTGCTGTGACATTTCTCAAAAATTCATGTCTTATATTTTAAATAATAGTTTATTTAATAACTATTCTATTTCTAATAAACCAACTTCGTAGAAAGTTATCCGTAAACATCCAATTCTTTCACTACGACTATATATGTCAACTCTACATTTCTTGTAGTCCACTTTTTTTTTTTCCCTTGAAATCCTAATTTAAAAAGTTACTTTCACTTTTATTTTAGGAACTAATTACTTAAAACTATCAAAAACATATAACTACGAAAGCATTCGTAGTAATAATGTGAAAGTTATTGAAAAACTCATCATCTACTAAAATTATATTTTCATAATTTTTACAATTGTATTTCATCACTATGGTACCATTAAAAATTATTTCTAATTAACCCGGTACCCGAAAACGTCAAAACTACTCGAGCTATGCACTAAACGGTACCCCGTAAAAACAAAAGTGGGACAAAAACTACAAACCACCACCTCATGGGGAGGTGGCCGGCCATATAGTGCCTCAAGGACACTTGGTGTCCAAATATTACACCAACATTTCCACTAACTCTCACTTTCCTACCAAACTTGCATGTAAACACATAGATCATAAAATTTATATCACCAAAAATTTTCTACTCTCTTTGCTCTCCTCTCCTAGCTCGTTCCTTAGCAAACACCATCAAGAGATCATAATTTTTGAAGAACAAGAATATACAAGTGCTTATAAACATCCATTACAAGGTTTTGAAATATAAACCTATGGATTAATTAGGGTTTTCTTACTAATAAACTAGTAATCTTCCAAGTGAGTGATTTACTAAACTTTCATGTTCTTGGTATATTTCTACCACATTTTAATTAATTTTTATATGCATGCAAGTAGATGTAATTTGTACCACTCAAATCTTATGTTTTGTTAAACTTATGATATGTATATATGTAGTGTTTTGGTGTAGAGATGTTTTGATGTTATTTAGGAACCCATGACACCTTGAGGAGGTGTATGGTAGTTTATGGGATTGTTGGATTGGATTGATGGTGAAATTAGAATAGTTATAGGATGAGAAAACCATTTTTGACATTAAAAATAAGCTTCTGGTCATATTTTGAAAATACAGAAAACTCAGTAGGTTTGAACCCATTTTTGACCTAAGATAAAGAAAATACACTTTAAGATGAAGCCATGGCCGAAAGAACGGGTAAAAACGGGTTTATAACGAAAAAGTTATGCTAAAAACAAGTTATACCAAATTTATGTTTAACCATTTGAGACAGCCTGGACATTTTTATAAAATCTGGAAAACTCAGCAACTCATGACTTATTTTTGACAAGGTACTCAGAAAGTTAAGAATAAAAGGAAACCATTGCAAAAAGAACGGATTAAAATGAGTTTGAAACGAGAAATTTACGCTATAAACAAGTTACTAGTGTTTTCTTATAAAATCTGAAAATAGGTTGCTGATGTAATAAAGTCTTCAATGAAAACAGGTCCCTAACCTTCATTAAAATGTACCAACATGATAAAAATGTATTAGTACTTGTTTAGAGCTAACCGGGGATATAAAATTCTTGAAAAACGGACTTATAACGAATTAGTTAAGATTTTTCGAAAGTTATTGTTTCACTAAAAATACCAACAACAAGTAATATTCATTATTACCTTATACGTAGATGTAAAATTTTATTTTCAACAACAATATATTTTGAGTACATAAGAGTGGTATAAATGACATATACATTTGCATTCATAAAATTTTTTTTATTAAATCTAAGTTAGAAAATATTTAATCATGATAGGTTGCGGATTGTGAACGCGCCTTATTTGACACATCCATTCCTTACTCTTAGCTCCAACACTACAAGTGAGTTTATAGCCTCGCTTTTAATCTTTTAAATGATTTATAAACCTCGCGAGGGGGATACATGCTAGTTTTACAAAACGAATACAAGTAGCTTTTTGGTATGCTTGACCCGAATACATGATTATAAGATAATGAGTAACACTTGCCAATTAAGTCCCCATCATGAACCGTTAATTTTGTGTAAACGCTAATATTATAAATATGCATATTGGGCATTGACCAGCCTGGCCGAATGAGTAGCTCTCATCTTTCAACGGTCATATAATATTGAGAATATGAGGTAAATGGCAAATATTACCCTACCGGGGCAAACTATAAACTTGGTTAAGGTTCGGTTTCATGAGCTCTATGTTATAATCTAATAACCGACAAGTACTGATCATACTTGTTACCTGATGAATGATTACTTGTATTCACTTTATTATTACTAAACTCTATAAATTCACTCAACATTATTTGTTGACTTTTAGCATGTTTTATCTCAGGTCCGTAAGTACCTTAGCTTGGATGGGCCGCGCAAGGAAAGATTATCGATTAAAGATGGCTCATGTTTTCAAATGTTTATGTTTTAAAATATTAAAGACTTTTATTATTATTGTATCTTTTGAACTTGTAAACTTTTGGGACTACATGTAAAACATATTAACCTTTCATGGTTTATGTTTATTAAATATTTTATGTATGAAAACTTGTTTATTATGTTTGTACTATGTGATCAATATATAGCACCTCATGTCCCTTCCGCTGCAATCCGAAAATGGGGGTGTTATATATGCCGACCCTTTGAACATAAAAAGATAACATTACTAGCTAAGTGTGGTAACACAACAATTATTTTCTTTTTTAAATTTACAATTTTCTAATTCATTTTTCATCATCTTTTTAAGCATATTTACATGGATACAACAGTAGGGGCAACTCCCCCACACTTGGGTGGTAGAAAAGAGAAAGAAGACAGAAATATGGGTTAAAACCCATATGGAGCTAACGTTTTTGTTCACCGAGTCACTAGCTTGACTCGATCCCCACATTCATTGGTTCATATGGAAAGTTTGAAGATCCAGGACAACCATGGGTGGTAGTCCTCTCCAAAATAGTGCTTTAACCGATGGCCATTCACTTTGAAATTTGGACCGTCATTTTGAGATAACTCAACGGTTCCATATGGATAAACTTTTGCAATAGTGAATGGACCAGTCCAACGGGATTTCAGTTTTCCCGAGAAGATCTTCAATCTTGAATTGAAAAGAAGGACTCGATCACCAACGTTGAAAACGCGGTTCTTGATTTTAGAGTCGTGAATCTTCTTTGTCTTTTCTTTGTAGATCAAAGAGTTCTCGTATGCCTGATCACGTATTTCATTTAATTCATTCATTTGAACTTTACGGTGATCACCCCAGTTTGTAGGTCAAAGTTTGCATGCTTCAAGGCCCAATAGGCTTTGTGCTCTAGTTCAATCGGAAGATGACATGCCTTTCCGTACACAAGCTTGTAAGGCGTACACCCGATGGGTGTTTTGTAAGCTGTACGGAAGGCCCATAGTGCATCATCCAATTTATCCGACCAGGATGCACGGTTTTCTCCTACGGTCCCTTCCAGTATTCTTTTAATACCACGATTTGAAACTTCTACTTGTCCACTTGTTTGTGGGTGATACGCAGTAGAAAGACGGTGAGTTACACCATACTTTTGCATGACCCTTTATCAAATTTGTCATTGAAGAAATGCGTACCACAATCACTGATTATAGCACGTGGAGTTCCAAAACGGGCAAACAGAGCTTTGAGGAATTTCACAACAACTCGGACATCGTTGGTGGGTAAAGCTTTCGCTTCGACCCATTTTGACAAATACTCAACAGCCACGAGAATGTATTTATTTCCTCGAGATGATGGAAATGGCCCCATAAAGTCAATGCCCCATACGTCAAAGATTTCACAAACTTGAATTGCATTTTGTGGCATTTCATTTCATTGTGAAATATTCCCGTGACGTTGGCAAGCATCACAGGTTTTGATTAGATCATGGGCATCCTTATAAATCGTGGGCCAATAGAATCCGGAATCAAACACCTTTTTGGCGGTGTAGTTGGGACTATGATGTCCCCCAGTAGGTCCAGCATGGCAAGCCTTGAGAATATCAACGGCTTCCTGACCATATACACACTGCCTGATGACTTGATCTGCACAGAAGTAATGTTTAACATTCTTGAAGAATTTGTTCTTCTGTTGAGTCGACATCCCTTTCACTATGAAGTTTCCCGCATGGTAATTTGCGAAATCAGCAGTCCATGGGGTGGTAGAATCTCCACGAAAAGCAACCGCATTTAGTGTCTCGAGAGGAAATGTTTCATTTATTTCCTTTTTCTCGAAAACATCTTGGTGTGGTTTCTCTAATCGGGACAGATGATCAGCAGCTAGGTTCTCGGCTCCTTTTTTTATCACGTATAATGATATCAAATTCTTGTAGGCGGAGAACCCAACGGAGTAATCTCGGCTTTGCATCTTGTTTTGCAAAGAGATATTTTAGAGCCGAGTGATTCGTATACACTATGCATTTAGTCAAGATCAAGTACGGCCGAAACTTTTCAAATGCATACACCACAGCTAATAATTCTTTTTCCGTTGTGGTGTAATGAGTCTGAGCTTCGGTCATAGTTTTGCTTGCATAGTGAATAGGCTGAAAGTGTTTAGTTTTTCGTTGCCCCAGGACTGTACCGATAGCAAAATCACTTGCATCGCACATGAGTTCAAATGGAAAATCCCAGTCGGGGGCAACTAGAATGGGTGCTTTAGTAAGCTTTTTTCTTTAATGTTTCAAAAGCTTCAATGCACTCCGGTGAGAAGATAAAAGGAGCATCCTTCTCAAGGAGATAGGTCATGGGCCGGGAGATTTTAGAAAAGTCTTGTATGAATCTAAGATAGAATCCGGCATGACCTAAAAAACTCCTAATACCTTTGACGGTAATGGGATGAGGTAATTTAGCAATGACATCAACCTTAGCTCTATCAACCTCAATCCCGTTCTTTGATATCTTATGGCCGAGGACAATGCCCTTTTTGACCATAAAATGACTCTTCTCCCAATTTAGACAAAGATTGGTGTCTTCACACCTTTTCAGCATGTTTTCTAAATTGGATAGACATGTTTGGAATGAATCCCCAATGACCGAGAAGTCATCTATAAAGACCTCCATTGTTTTCCCGATCATGTCGGAGAATATGGCCATCATACACCTTTGGAACGTGCCAGGAGCATTACATAAGCCAAAAGGCATACATTTATAAGCAAAGGTTCCATAGGGGCATGTGAAGGTAGTCTTTTCTTGATCTTGTGGATCAATGGGGATTTGAAAGTAACCCGAGAAACCGTCAAGGAAACAATAGTACTCGTTTCCCGCTAATCTCTCAAGCATCTGATCCATGAAGGGTAGAGGAAAGTGGTCTTTACGGGTGGCGTCATTTAACTTAAGATAGTCAATGCACACACGCCATCCCGTAACCAATCGAGTTGGAATCAACTCGTTTTCATCATTTGTGACAACAGTTATGCCACCTTTTTTTGGAACACAGTGAATGGGACTAACCCAAGGACTATCAGATATCGGCTAAATCAATCCTGCATCAAGAAGTTTGAGAACCTCTTGTTTGATAACATCGTGGATTTTAGGATTTACCCGTCTTTGATGTTGGACTGCTGGTTTAAAGTCATCCTCCATTAAAATCTTGTGAGTACAAAATTCAGGGTCGATACCCTTTATGTCGGAGAGTTTCCAAGCAATTGCTTGCTTGTGTGACTTTAAGACCTTTATGAGAGCAGTCTTTTCCTCATCACTTAAATCTTTAGCAATAATGACGGGTAATTTATCATCACCCTCCAAAAATGCATATTCAAGATGAGGTGGCAAGTCCTTGAGTTCGACCTCAGGAAATTCTTCAGTTTTCTCAACTGATTTTATTTCCTCTTTATGAAGTTCTATGGGAGGGAGTGGAGGAGAATTGTCCTGATTCAACAATTTCTCAAGAAGAAGAATATCTCCCTCCAGATCAATCTCATTGGTATCAATTCCCTCTGGAACTGAATCACTTTTGAGAAACGCCTCGACCTCTTCCAAAAGGAAATCACTTCCCTCAAACGGAGTGAGAGAAGGGGAAGAGTCGGAAATGATAGGTTGAGAAGATGTGGTGAGATCCCCACTCACAGAATTATGAGAATAACCAAGAAATTCTTGAGAATACTCCTCTAAAGCAATATCATTGATATCGATTCGGTTAACCGATTCATAATCATAATTTGAGGAGTACCTCGAAGTTTGATCGAGGTTAAAAGTGACAGCTTCATTATCAACACGTAATGTGATTTCATGCTCAAATACATTAATGAGAGCATGGCCCGTTCTTAGGAATCCTCTTCCAAGAATGAGAGGAACCCTTTGATCAGCGTCAAAATCAACAACCACAAAGTCAGCTGGGAAATGGAACTTTCCGACTTTCACAAACACGTCCTCAGCAATGCCAAGAGGACGAGATATTGAACGATCAGCAAGCTCAAGAGTCATGCATGTAGGAGTAAGATCCGGAAGAGAAAGTCTCTTCCATACTTAATGAGGCATCAGGTTGATGCTTGCACCAAGATCGGCCAAGGCATAGCATTGAACCATTCCTGGAAATACACAGGGTATTAGAAACATTCCAGGATCTCCAAGCTTTTCAGGAAGCTTTTTCAATAGAACTGCAGAGCAGTTCTCGTTTAATGAAGTTTTTGCCTTTTCAAACAGTTTTTCCTTGTTGCTTAACAAGTGTTTGATTGTTGATGCAAATTTGGGCATCAAAATGATAGCATCCGCAAAGCTTATGTCAAAATGTAATTCTTTAAAGATTTGAATGAATTTATCCATTTGTTGACTAGCCTTTTCGCGGAGCTTTTGCTCATTTAAACGTGATGGGTAAGGAATAGAAGTTTTGGATTTAGGGTTTTCAACCGGGATTTCATGTGGTTCAAAAACAACTCCTAGTTTGGGTTTGGGTTTCGGGACAACTTGAGGGTGGACGTCGTCGGTACCTCCGTTATTAGTAGGAAGTACCTTGTCCTTAGTCACCTCATGTTCACTTTCCACTACCTTGGAAAGAGAAGAAGAAGAGGTAGTAGGAATAGTGGGTCCATCGTATGAAACACCACTTCTGGTTGTGATCGCCTTTGCATCGCCCCTCAAGTTAGCGATCGTGTTGCTCGGAAGTTTTCCTGAGCCTGAGGGTTGATCATTTAAAGACTTTTTAAGGTCTGCGATCTGAGCCATCATCACCCTGTTCATTACTTCCTGAGTTTTCATGAACTGCTTCAACAACTCATCAGATGATGATTGTGGAGCTGGGAGAATGGCTTGAGGTTGATTAGGGAAATTTTGGACTCGGTTATTTTGATTATAACCTTGATGTTGGAAATTCCCTTGATTTGGATTACCACTTCCCTGAAAATGATTTCCTTGGTTGAAATTGTTTCGATTAAAGTTTTCTTGGTTTTGGAAACTTTGATTTTGTCCTAGATAGAAATTCCCTTGGTTTTGATAACCTTGGTTCATTCGAGGTTGGTTTTGGTTTCGGTTTTGCAAATTATGGTTTTGGTTGAAACCAGGTGGTCCTTGATAATTGTTAGCACGGTAACTTGGTTCAATTTGAGGACAATATTGATTACCTCCCTGATTTGAAGTACCGGCTATAGCATTGGCTTCAAAAGGACTACCATCGGTGGCAGTACAGTTGTAGTATGCTTGAGGGCCACCACAAGTGACACAGACTTCCACTTTCTTCACTTCAGCATGTGAAGGATTTGGTGTGAAAGTGACTTTCTTTTGGTTTGAGAGAACCAAATCTTGAATAGCATCCGTGAGTTTGTCAATTTTAGCATCGGTGCTAGAAGTACTCACATGAGATGAAGTAGAAGGACCAGCACTAGCATGAGATTGATATGGCTTAGTTCGTGCTGAGCGGACCTGAGACTTATTTTCAACGATAGCTAAAGCTTCTTTTGTGGTTTTGCTCAAAAAATTACCACCCGCGGAAGCATTAAGAGAGTCTTGGTCAGATTGGCTTAAACCATTATAGAAGGTGTCCATTTGCATTAACTCGGTGAAACCATGATGGGGACATTTGCGGATCAATTCTTTGTAACGATCCCATGCCTCACCAAATGATTCATCAAATCTTTGTGTGAATTTCATGATTTCATTTTTAAGACTTGTGGTTATGTGGGGAGGATAGAATTCGTTCACAAACTTTGTAACTAGATCCTTCCATGTTTCAATTGAACGAGGTGGTTGTTTTTCAAGCCAAATCCGGGCTTGTCCCTCGAGGGAAAATGGGAATTGAAGAAGTTTGATTGCTTCTTGTGGGTCAATTTTGTATTTGATGGTAGATGTGATCTTATTAAACCATCGAATATGAGCATGAGGATCGTCCCTCTCAAAACCATAGAATTGGCTTTGGGTTACAAGATTCAGTAACCCGGTTTTGAGCTCAAAAGTGTCAGCTACGATGGCTGGAAAAACAATGGCATCTCCATAGCCCTCAATGGGTGCTTGGAGAAGCTCATTCATTGGGCGGTCTTCTGTCATGATGACAGGGGTTTTGGGTTCAGTACGTATCTCAGATACGACTGATGGAGCAGAACGTCTACGACGTCTTCGAGGTATGTTTACAAGCTCACGAAAAGGGCTCGATGACCTAGAAGAACGAGTCTAATAGTCTAATAATCCTTTAAGTGAAGGAAACTCAGAAAAGGTAAGAAGAATGTTTTTGGGTTTTGATTTTGATGAAAATGAAAACAAATCCAAGTAAAACAAGATCGAGGTAAAACAACAGTGAACTTAAACCAATAATCACAAGATGAATGGCTTCTTTGAAAAAGGTACACCACTCACAAGGATACAAAGGCAAGTTTTAATCTTTTGTTTGGGAACTTATTATGGTCACACCCCCAGTTAGGTAGTGTTCTGTCTTGATTCTCGATAATGTATTTTATGTTTATCTAACAAGAAAACAGAAAATGTTTTTGTATTTTTATCTTTTATGTATATATAGAAAGAAAAAGAAAATATTTTGTGTTTTATATGTTTTGGAAGATGGAAATACGATATTTATATATGGTAAATATACAATGGATAGATATTCAACAACACTGATACTGCAAATGCGTTCTACGCAGCACACCTCCCCGGCAGCGGCGCCAAAATTTGATTGGTCCCAAACAGTCAACCTAAATTGACCAAGGATTTGGTCAACTAAAGTCAAATAGCTTAAGGACAAAATGCAATTTACCAAAGGAGTTTAGTGATTCCCCGGGTCGTTTAATCCCAACGAGGTGTGAAATCTGTAATAAAACGAAACTATGATCAGGTGATATTGAACAAGAAAAGGGTGTGAGTGATTAAACTAATGAATTATGAAAGAAAATAGCTTAAACAAGCTATAAAAACAAGTGCGTGAAAGCAAATTACTTAAAAACGTTTAAAACCTAAAAACGCGTACGTTTAATTAAAGTTTACGTAAACGTACAAAATAAAACGTGAATTCTGTCAAATATAAATCCCACGGATGTGAAAATTATATTTTTGGAATCATAATAATAAAAGAAAATTATTGGAAAATTAAAATTATTTTTTAGGCTATTTAATTATTTATTGTTAATTAATAACTATTTTTAACTATTTAATAATACACTAAAATACAAATAAATATGAAATTAACCTAGATAAATGAAATTATGACTTTGAAAAATCTAAAATATTATAAAACAAATTTTAAAACAGAAAATATGTTTATTACACTATTTTTCTATTTATTATTAATTAATTACTATTTAATAATTATTTAAACTATTATTGATTTATTATAAATACTAAATAAACAAAGAAAAATCTAAAACTTTTCTATAAATACTACTAAATGACAGGAACCTAAGAAAATTATAATAAATACTAAGTGCTTAATAAAAAAGTGGAAAAATAAGCTAATAAGTTAAAGCTTCTTAAATAGAAGCTATCACTTCTATTAAAATTGATGTTTTTCTGTCTTTTTACTTTACTAATCTATTTGTACACTGATTTTAAGTATCTTTAATGAAAATAAAAATTTTATAACTTAAAAATAAGCTGAAATGAGCTTATGAGCTTTCACAGTTGAGCTTTTGGCTCAATATGATGGTTCAAGCTCAAATAAGCAATCTAATAAGCTTAACAAAGGAAGACAAAACTAAAATAAGGTGAAAATAAGTGAAAGGTACAAGAAATAAGCAAATAGGTACAAGAAATAGCACTGATAAGCTCAAATTGAGCAAATAAGCACTTCCAAATTCCCACAGTACCAAACAAGCCTGCAGACTTTTCTATGGCCAAATTCAGCTTATCAAATAAGCTTGAATGGACAAATAGAACCTGGAACCTTGGAGTTTGGTGGGTGGGCTTTTCAAAAAGTCCAAGCTTATCCTGTAGGAACCACAGGTGAGCTTTTGAGGGGTTTGTGAAAAAGCTTGAATTACACTGATGACCAGTGAAATGGTGAAAATGGGACAAAGAATAAGCCACTAGCAGGCTTATTATATAAGCTTGAAAATGAGATATGAGCTATGAAACTTTGAGATGGTTACCTGAGCTTTCCAAAAAGCTAAGGGTCACAACCTAGATCCCTTTAATAAGCTCAAAATGAGCTTATCAAATAGATCCCACTATACTGACCACTCAGTATACAATTTGGAATGAGACAAAATGGAGATCCTAAAATAAGCAACAAGATAAGCAATATAGTGAAAACCAAGAACATGAAAATCAACCTAGCCAGATGGGCTTTACAAAATAATAAATACCACAAGCTAATCCTAACTATTGATCAAGATACAAGCTATTAAAAGTAACTAGTTAAACTGTGCACAGGGCACTATTTTGAAAAACAGGCTAAATTAAGAAGCTAAATAAGCAGTTTATCTAACTTAAAAAAAAATAAATAAAAATAGTCTAGTTAAGATGAGAAACCAAAGATTATTATCCCAAAACCACAAAAGCTAAATCCTAAAATTGAGATCAAGAGAAATTCCACATTTTAATTAAAAAAATATAAAAAATAAATAAATAAATAAATAAATAAATAAAAAACTGACTAGAGTATGCAAGTTTGACTTTTTTAAATTATGAACTTAGGTTGACTATTTTGAGATTCTAATCTAATTTATGGACTGAATACGATATGTTATGTTATAATAAGACTGATTAAGCAATAGCAACAAGATTTAAAACTAAAATAATAGTTATCTAACTAATTATCCTAACAGTGAACTCTAACTTGGAATTTAAACTTGATTTTGACAATGGATCAAATTAGACTGACTTTTATGCTTTATATGACCTAAGTGAACCTAAATTAACATGTTATAACAGATAACAACTCACTACTTAGTGGAGAAACCCACTGATCCAAACACACCTTTATGTGGGATGAATTTATGATTTCAAAGCATTTAGCTTATTAAGACCATAAATCTGAATCAAAAGTATTTATAAAGATGTTGTAAGCTTATTCAAGCACACAAATACCAACAATAGCAACAAATTCAGATAAATCAAAGGTGAGCATTTTTTACTAGTTAAAATGAGATAAAGAGCAACAATGGATTTTCATGAACAAGCTACATATTTTAAGCAATAATATCACTAATACATACCAAAGAAACATAAAAGAACACGGACAAGTAGTTAATAACTAATCTACAGTACAAATACCAATAACTGAGATAATGGCTTACAATGGATTCATGCTGCAAAACAAGTAACCAGGGACCATGAACAACTCCTATAGCTTTCCATAAAGCAACTAAACCAATAGGGCATCCATTATAACCCTGCTTCAAGCTTATTTCATCTTCACAACTTTTTTTTAAATTTATGAGCTATTTATTTCCTATTTTTGAGTATTTTTTATATTGTTAACTAAACTGACTTATATGCTTTGGAAGCTTTGAAAAGATTTTAAGTGGACTTAAATAACCTTAAACAACCACTGAACAACACTTTTTAACCTTAAATTAGATATGATGGTATTTGAACTATTTTAAATGAAAAACTGAATTTAGTAACAACCACTGGAATTAAAGACTGAATTAAGTTTAAATTACATTGAAAATGTTAAGATTACAACTTTATAACTAGAAAGAACACTGAAAATGAAATATTTAGCTAAGTCGACATGAAAGGTAAACTAAAAATCTACATACTCCACTCCTCTGCTTCCCCTTTGACATATAATGATCTTTAGGGTTCCTTGTCGACCTCTGATTCTTTCCCACTCCATTTGAGCTGTTGGATCCCAAGAATTCATCAAAACCATACACTTGGCATTTTGGCGCCAAAAGTCCAAGGGGTAACTTGGAGCAGTTTTTTGAGCAGTTAAAGAAATTTGGAAGGTTATGTTGGTGGAGGGGACAAGGAAAGGTGAGAAGAGTGGGCTGGGGTGTGAGGTGGAGGTAAAAACCAGAGATGTTGAAGGTGGTTTTGGTTTTACAGTGAGTTGGGAGGGAAGGGGTGATAAGGTGGGGGTTTGACTAGTATTTTGACCCCGGTATTTAAATATTAAGGGTGGTTTGGGCTTATGGGGTTGGGTCTGGGAATGTAAAGGGTTGTTGGGTTTAGGTTAGTTTGTTTTTCGGTTTAAGTGTTTTGGGTTTAATATATAAACTAAGGGTCCGGTTGGTTTGTATAAGGTTTAAGCCCAAGGACCAATTATGTAATTTTCTGATTTTGAAGGGTTGAAAGTGTAAATTCCCATAAGTTATCAAAAGGGGCTAAATTGTAACATGTGAATAGTACAAGGGTAATTATTGATATTTTCCACTTTTTAAATACCCGGGGACTAAATTTGCCAATTTTGAAACTTGAGGGGTAAAAGTTGCCATTTTAAGAAAACTTTCATCCAGGGACTAAAAGTGAACAAGTTTGATTTCCCATGGACTAATGTTGATTTTTCATTCATTTTAAACCTTCAGGGACTAGTTTTGCCAATTTGTGAAACTTTAGGGACTGAAACTGTCAATTTTGTAAACTTTGCTTGTTTTGCACCTGTTTTCAATCCTTTTGTATCTGAATCACATAAAATCACATTTCAATGATATTTGTAGTATTCTGTGACTTTTCAAAGTGTTTTTGGTAGTTTTTGCAGTTTAAATGGGAACAATATGATGAGTATTTAGATACTCATCAATCCAACACACTAAACTATTGCTAGTCCCTAGCAATCTTTTATGAAAATTTAATGGATTTTCTCTCTTTACCAAAAGCCATTACTTCTGGAGTAGCCAATGTTTTAGTATGTGATACTTTGGTACAATGATAACCAAATGATTTTGAGCGAACCATCAGCTGTCAACAGATTTGATTTGTCTTTACCAAAAGCCGTTTGCTTCTGGACTAGCCAACTCTTAGATAAAATAAAATTATTATCTTTGGTGAGCTGATTACCAAATATGGATTTTCTACTGCCTTTACCACAAGCCATAACCTTGCGGGCTAGCCAACTCTTCACGATCAAAGATATGGTGAGCTGAGTACCATACAATTTTTGGCAAATTGTAAGCCATAAACGGATTTGAGATATCTTTACCGAGAGCCGTTTGCTCTCGGATTAGCCAATCCTTATGTGGGTTAGACATGGTAGAATGATTACCATTTGTTGTGTTTAGTGCAAAGCACTTCCACTAAAAAAAATTTTGGTCAAAACGGGGGAAATAGGGCACTAAAAGGTATATATTTGCAGTTTAAATGGGAACAATATGATGAGTATTTAGACACTCATCACAACACACAGAAACCGATGGACAGAACAGCAGGTGTGGATGGTACCATCCATTGGCATCAGCATTGACATTAGATCGCGCATCTTAACATTGTTTTGAAAGTTGGAAAAAAAATTTTAAAAAAAATAAAAAAATAATAATAATAAAAAAAAAACTCTTAAATCTAACTACAAATGCATTGAATTGGATTTTATTAACTAATACTCACAAAGAAATTAGTACCTGTAATTTCTTATTTCTGAAAGTTCGCCAAAGTTATAAACCTTTTAAATCAAACCACCAGTACAACGCCTTTTGATGAAGGATCTGCAAAATTGTTATTGTGTTTGATGTTAGAATGAAATAAAAGAAAAATATTATAATTAAATAACTAATTCGTACTGAACTTAAAGATACCCCAAGGGCAGTTCTGATTAATCAAACCACAATTATTAGGTGGTGCCTTGACATAAGCAACTTTCCTCCTCGTCCATGATAGCTGGCCTCGAGTAGAATGCCCCATTGTTTTACGGCAAGAGGTGATATAGGAAGTTCAAAATTTTCGAGTTGGGTCACTGATCAAAGCTGGTGGTATGTTTTAAGTTTTAATATTTGCCGAAAATCACCCCCAAACACTTTTGAAAAGAAATACATTTACTTAAAGCATTTAATATGTTTACCACAACTTTAGTATCTTACAGTAATATTCTAGATGGTAAAATAAAGCAATATAAGAGTTAGCACTTGAGTTGTTTTGATCCGTTCAAACTCCTTTCAAGTTGTTTTGACCCATCCATGGTGAAACACAACCCAGGTCAATGTAGTAAATGGTTAAAACTGCCATCTTGTGATTGCAAAATAAAAAGTACTTACTTTTGACAGCTCAATGTAGTAACCATTATTGTCCCAGGCAGGCAACACACATGGATTACCTGTTATCTCCATGGTTCTGTCTACCAAGCCATGTATCAGCTGCAAAGATAAGTAAAAAATGCGGAAAAAAATCAGATAAAAAAAGTAAAAATAAGCCAATTCAGAAGATTATTGACTTTTCTGTCAAGAAACAACTTTCGTTTTGTTCTTTTTTTATTTTTGTTTTGTTTTTGAAAGTCGCCCAAAGTCTCTTTAGTGCTCACAGCCTTCTAAATTGTCTTGAATGTTAAAAGAGTTTGATTAGTATTGTAGTAAGTTAATTTTTCAATCATACTTGCAGCTTAACCCAACATAACCCGTTTTGACCTACGCAAGAAACAGACAAATTTGACACGAAACGACACCACCCATTTTTCCACATCTAGAGAATGAAGATATATATATGTAGAACTTCGATATACCTGAGAGGCTATCTACAACTTAATGATTTATACTCAATCTTGTTAATTACCAATAACTAATACCTTGTTACATTTCTATTAACAATAACGTATATTTCTTTGAGAAGCTATACCTGAGAAGCTATCTAGAGAATGAAGATATATATGTAGACAAATTCTGCATACACAACTGCAGAAACTGAACGAATGATTTATACTCAATCGGAGGCCCTTCATGACAAATAAAGAAACTATCAACAGAATTGTTAAATGAATGGAAGATAGAAGTAAAATAATGGAGGTCATTGCATGTGAATTACCTTTGCGCGCGGGCTGTGTTGCAGACCTTTTTGATGTGCCTATTTGCAGATCTGTTTATGATTTTTGTTATGGTTTTTGTTTTTAAACCACTCAGCTTTTCATAAAAACATAACTTTAAATTGACCCACTATTTCTTAAATCGGGTTGTTAATGAAAGAATGGTCACCTCAGTTAGAACATCAAGATCTATGACCATGGAATGCCTCATGGGTGGAACATCAACCCATTCACTGTCATTAAGAAGTGGAGACCTCTGACTTTCTCGACTTGAAATAGATAAATAATGCCACCAACATCGGTATGTGCTCTAAGACCCTTGATCATGTCAGGAATAGGGCATGGTGGTTAGTTGCTCACCTTGTTCCGAAATTTGGATGTTTTGATCCATTGAAGGCTTTCTTCAGATAACATTTCTCCAATCTAGGATTCTTACGAAAAACAATATAATAGCTCCTCTGTTAGTTTCTCTAGTTTACCTGCCATATCCTTCATTAA
Organism: Artemisia annua; assembly: GCA_014162995.1. Taxonomy (NCBI): domain Eukaryota; kingdom Viridiplantae; phylum Streptophyta; class Magnoliopsida; order Asterales; family Asteraceae; genus Artemisia; species Artemisia annua. The sequence goes on along the minus strand of LBNU01036148.1, from coordinate 114,184 downwards.
ATCGCTACATCATCATACAAACAAAGAGATACACCAAAAATAGACCTTTTTATTATGGATCAAGAACAGGCTGATTCATAATAGATTGACCCGCCAAAACTTGTTGTCCAATTTTGTAGAACTTTAAATAAAATGATTTAGGAGACTGAATGTTTAAAAATTGATTTCAGTCGAATTTTAAGATGTTCGGACCATTAAAACATGAAAGTACCTATTTAGCCCTTTTCTGATTTGAACCGTATAATATTTTTTTTACCTAAACATCTTCAAGATCAGGGATGTAATAATCCTTTCACCACAATGTCCATAACCTTCTTCCCAAAAGTGTCATGGCGTGAGTCACTACCAAGTGTCGTCGAGCATGTCAAGTGGTTGTACATTCAAGAGCCTCTGGCCATAACACCTTTCAAAAGTAGCTCATCTTCATCCACAATGGTTCTGTCATGACCGTTATCCTCTGATGGCTTGTTTCACTATTGCCCTTGCACAACTTTTTACTATCTCCACTGGAGACAGGTTCAATTGCATTTGATTATTATCCGATTTGCTTAGTAACTTTTGGTTTAAAATAAATAAATAAATAAATAAATAAATAAATGAATAAATAAATAAATAAATAAATAAATAAATAAATAAATAAAACTAACTAACTGATATAGTTGATAAAAACCTTAGCTTACATCACGAGCGTCAGGATTCAATGTCGTCGTGCCTTTGAGTAAAAGAAATTTTCCTTGCGTGTGTTCAAAGTCTATAAAGACCGGAGTCACAAGGGTTAATTTAATATCTGATTAGAATTCGACCCTCATTTGTTTGCCTAAACTCACCATAAAAGATATTAGTGTTAGTTCTGAATATTCATTTAAGACATCTCATGTAACACCCCAACCCGACAAGGGTCAAAATGTCACAGTATGGTGCCAAATCAGAACATAAAACGCAAGCGGAAGACGTATAAACATAAAGATACAAAGGATATTCTAAAGATTACAAAGGAAATACTAACTCTATACAAGAATGAGAATACAAAGCTAAACAAAAATCTAATCGAATCCAAGTCTAAGTCTAATCCAAGTGTCAATGGGCTTCTAATCATTGGGGTAGTCCACTAACGCTCCTTTGCACTCTTCACCCAAACCCAGCTTCCAACCTAAAACCTGCGGGAGGAAAGAAATGCGGTTGAGCTTAAAAAGCCCAGTGAACAGATATATAACAAACGAATAATCCAAACGTATATAAGTATGAGAAATAGGACATCATAAGCTTCTGCTGAAAGGAATATCATCTGTCAAATGCATAAGAGATCAACGAACAATCGAACAATATCATAGGTGAAACAAATGAAGGATCATAGAGATATCAACATAAGCATAATCAGATAATAATCAGAATCATATAGCACGTATCAACAAAGGCTTGTCTACCCGAGCCACTCGAATAGACACAAAGAAATATAGAAAAGCCATGAGCCGACCTACCAGAGCCACTCGAATAGGTCTCAAATCACATGATCACATATCCATCAATTCATAAGTTGTACAAGGAGCTGCAGACTCCATTGTACCAGAAGTGAAAGGGGTACAAGGCACGTACAGCCAGTCACTAAGCCAAATCATATCATATCATATCAAATGGGGACGCCGTGGATCAATCACACCTCCACAGAAAGTGTCATGCCATCGGTGCCTCGATGACACGCCCATGGTACCTCCATGAGTAGAATAAAAACTCGGGCATAAGAACGGAACAAATAATATCATATCCAACATTATATCATATCCACCAGAACATATCAAACTGAAACATATCATAGCAAATGAATAACCGACAATCTCTCATCATAGAATCATATCAATGAATCAAAGTATAAGGGAGCATAGCAATGTCTTAGGGGATCATATCAAAAGAGAATCATAGCAGAGTCAAGGATCGAAAGTCATGAGAATTCCCTACTGAAAAGGGATAGAATATTTGTACCTTAAACCGCCAACGAAACCATATCATAATGTAAGAATAGGAACTCACTCTCTCTTCAGCGAATCTACACGAATTAATGATCGGCTTATTATCAATAACCATTTAAATCAGATTACTCGCTTTAGTCGGCTTTCCATTTTTAGTAACTTTCCAATTATAGCAAGTTTCTACTTTAAGTAATTTAATCATGTTAAGTAACTTTCTATTTCTAGCATGTCTCCCGAATTAGTAAGACTCCAAATTTAGTAAGTTTTCCGAAATAGTAATTTAATACTTTAAGGATATAATTGACAAGTAAATAATATTTAAGAGTTAAAATGACTAATATAATGGTTTAGGGTCAAACATGTCAATTCAATAAAGTTCAGGGTTATAAATGTAAATTATCAAAGTTTAAGGTTTACAAACGTCAAATAACTTTAGAGTTTAAAATATAAATTAATTTCCTAAATACCGATTTAGGACTTCGCCATTACAAAAGTTATATTAATGTATTCTCGACTTCATTTTAGACCGCGACAACACGGTATCATAAATAAATCAACGCTTACTTGACAAATCAAATCAACTCATAAAGTATTTTACCATATAGTATTCTTATAAGCATACATGCAATATCCGCTTCAAATTATCTACATAATATTAGGGAACCATTTATTATTTCATTATACATAACTGATTACCCTTTTATTAATCCATAAAGTATTTTACCATATAGTATTCTTATAAGCATACATGCAATATCCGCAAAAGCCATGCATGCAATTCTCTTATTTGATTATTACGTATAACAGTTTCTTCATCCTTTTTACTTCCATATTAACCTTTAAAACAATCACAATGTATATACATGTATCGATCTATCATATATTTTATTTACCATGCATGCACATGGACTGATTATATTTAAATGTTTCTTTATTTTCTTGAGTTATTCCCGGATTCTTACTCGTATTTTTAGATGCCAAACATTTGTTCCAATGACCAGATATAGGCGTGTTTCAAAACATATTGAATAGAGTCGACACAACCATGTATATTCCTTTTTCATTATACGTATATCCAAACAGATTTCAAACCATATGTACGTTCCTTTTTCACACAACTGACCGAAATGAGTGTCGAAAAACCCGGATTAAAGACGTATACAACCACATATTCGGAGAGCAAAACGGAACAGAAATTGACGCATGTGTTTTGAATATTCATGATGTTATGTTACGTATAAATCTGTTTCATGTTGTTTAAGTATAGATACATACCGAATAAGAAACGCGAAGATGATAAGGTGATACCTCAAAGACGACCATAGGAACCAACAAGTATACGAGAATCAAAGACCGAACCCTATTCGAACCAAACCCTCTTTCAACTGAACACACCCTCGAACACTCCAAACGGAATCACCATCGATCACCTTCTTCGCTACCCCGATCACCACACCATGCTACAACTAGTTCGCAACTTCGTACTTAAAGAGCTTGAGAGAACAAGATAGAGGCTGCCGTCACTTGTGAGTATTGTTTTAGGGTTTGTTGTGTGATTGAAAAATGTGGTACACTGTTGGATATATAAAACGGATAGAGGAATATTAGGTGAAAAGAATGCCGAGTCCAAAGGGAACAGGGAGACTATTTCTTTCAAGTTTTCATTTAAAAATTGGTGTATATCTGTTACAATATGTACAGCATGGAAATACATTCGGTCCTCATATACCTGTTGACTTGTGATGTTGACAAAATAAGAAGAAATGTACCAATGTTTATTGGTGCTTAAATAGTTATTTTGATTTCATTAGACTTAGGTTAGTTATATCATAGTTCTAATTTAGTATTTTATTTCGGAATTATATATACTTATAACATGTACATTTAATTTAATCAAATTTCAAAAGTCCTCATGAAATATTCGTATAAAATATTCAAAAGTCATTTCAGATTTTAGGTCGTTATATCTCAGTATGTAACTACTTAGATATCATGTTGAATGCAGTTTCTTAAGATAAAGAAATTTGTCAAAACACATTGAAATATTATTACCACAGCCCATATTACTTCAGTTGGTTATCTTGCTATATCATACTTCAAAACGCGATGTGAAACACCGCGTAACTTGATAAATATTAAAGAAAAAAAAGTAAATGAGAAGAAATTACGATGGAGATGCTCATTCTTGGAACAGGAATCCAAGAAGCAGCAACCGACAATACGATGAGTCTGCCTCCACAATTTCTGAGGTGCAGAGCTGCAAATTTGGTAGTGTAAACTGAACCCCAGAAGTTAATATCCTGTTAAATATATACCACCCGCCTATTAGTAATGTATGAAATCTTCTCATTTGGCGGGTCTACATCAAAACTGAAATACTTGTATGTGCACAATTTATATCGAGAAACATAAATAAAATTTCTTTTGTACTTTGGAATAATATGATGCAGTTATCGAAGGAGTAAAGTATTACCATAGCAGGTCGTAGTTCATGCAAATTTAGGTTAAACATTGTTACTACAACAGCGAAGAATGTTTCATAAATTTGACCCGAACACATTTTTTTTAAGATGTTACTTTCGGTTATGAAGTTTGTTCCACTTTGGGGTCTTGGGACTCTTCTCGATCCTCATCCAATTCTTTGATCATGGGCTCAGTAGCTTCACCATGTTGAAATAGGTTCTTACAGATAGCACATACCCAACAGCGAATCAGCAGTGCAGCCATCACGAATAAGCNTAGGTTAAACATTGTTACTACAACAGCGAAGAATGTTTCATAAATTTGACCCGAACACATTTTTTTTAAGATGTTACTTTCGGTTATGAAGTTTGTTCCACTTTGGGGTCTTGGGACTCTTCTCGATCCTCATCCAATTCTTTGATCATGGGCTCAGTAGCTTCACCATGTTGAAATAGGTTCTTACAGATAGCACATACCCAACAGCGAATCAGCAGTGCAGCCATCACGAATAAGCCCTTGTCCAAAATCCAAAACATTGGTTCTGACTCCCAGCCTACAACGGAGCTGAAATAAATGTCACGCATCGGGTATCCTAATAGTTTGACCACATTCCTATGATTGACTTGTGAAAGAATGACTACCTCATTGATGAATTGCTCCAGTTGACATTGGTCATGATTTTCTTTTAGTAGTGGACAAAGAAAGGTCAAAATATGAATATTTGAGGACATAGTTACTTAAATGAAAACATAAAATGAATAAAGAGAAAAAAAAACCTCTTGATGGTCAATTCTTCTACATCTTTTAGTACCATGAATACAATTCAATCTTCATAACATGAATAAACAAAAAAACTTTAAAAAAATGGAACATTAAACGAAAAAGTCTGGTATAAATTCAAAAAATTACTTTTAGCAAGAACCCTAATGTCAAAATCAAGAATCAATTGTTATATTAATATCAAATAAATCAAAACTCAAAGATTATATACAAAAATATTACCTAGGAACGATCACCTTTAACTTTTTAACAATAATTTTGAAAGTTGTGCACGACCTAGAATTATTACAAACATAGCCTAACATGTTATAAAGAACATACAAAAACATAGCCTAACAGATAGTAATAATAATTATGTAAAGAACATATTAGTAAAGTAACGAAAGATCATACCTGAATAAAAGATCGTTGCCGTTGCGTATTGTTAACAAAGTACTAAACCAAAAACAAAAACAAAAGTATATTTAGCAGATAGTAAGAATGAAGATCTCAAGTATAGAACAAATAAAGGTGGGTGGTATGAACCTCATGGAAGGGTGATGAGACATCATTAGTTGCATGAAATTATAAGTGTACGTAGCTCTAGTATCCGGCTTAATCATCTGCCAAGTTACTGCATACACTTAGTGAATTAACCATAAAAAGCAACAGACATTTGCCTTATAAAAATAATTGATCATTACGCAGGAGGATGAATGAATAATATTAGGGTTTGAGAAAAACGTTTGATCATTATGGAGGATGAATGAATAATATTAGGGTTTGAGAAAAACGTATGGTACGACTGATATTTAGGTTAAAGTTTATAATTCCGAAACTATAATTAAGAATTGATGGTCAACATAATTGGTTGAGTAGGTTTATAGATTTTGTTTTACAACGGTATACCACAACTTGTGACATTGTCTAATGGTTGAGGCTCTTGTTAGTGAACGAACAACCCAAAGTTCGAATCTTGCAAGGTCTATTTTGTTACACAATCAGCTCCGAATTTCATAAAATGTAGAGATTTTCGAAATTAATTATAAAATAAAAAATAATTATAAAAATTGCTTACATGGACAGAATGTGATGACATGGATGCTATAATAATTACGTGGCAATGACTGGGCAATGAGGTGGCATTACGCGTGTAACGCCTCCTATTATATATAATATAAAGATATATATACATATATATATATATATTTATTTATTTATTTATTTATTTTAAGAAAGATATGTACATGTAGGGGCATCTCCCCCACACTAGGGTGTTAGAAAGTAGAAAGAAGTCAGAAACATGGGTGATAACCCATGGCATGCTAATTTTTGATCACCGAGTCACTAGCTTGACTCGATCCCCG
>LBNU01036148.1:95641-105837 GCA_014162995.1 Artemisia annua | reverse complement strand
TATATATATATATATATATATATATATATATATATATATATATATATATATATATATATATATATATATATATATATATATATATATATATATATAGTTAAGATCAAATAGGAAGAAATATTAAAATAAGAATGATAAGAAGAAATTACAACCACTCATTTCAGATGCACCTACAAAAATAGATGCATCTTCCCTTAAAATTCTCCTCCTATTTGAAATATGTGGCTAGAAATCCTTCTTATTCTTCTTATTTTAGTTTTTCTTCTTACCGGATCTCTTCCTATATATATATATATATATATATATATATATATATATATATATAGTAATTTTAGTAACAGGTTTAAGTATACAACTGTTAAGCATCAGAACATTTTAGTGCTAAATTTAAGTATCAGAAATGAAAATAGCATCATAACTAAAAACATTTACATAAAAAACCTATGCTTATTTAAGGATTAGGAATGCACAATGTATAACTAATTACACTTCATCTAGTTAGGATTACTCATTTGCATTATTAAAAATCGAATTTTGAAAAGCACCCCAAGTCGAATTTTTGTGGAAACTTCTCACGACTAGGACAATTATCCAAAATGTTTTTCATGTATTGTTAATACCAAGTAAAAACGTTTTTCATCTTCATTCATACTGCTAATGGGAGTACATAACTAATATGTATTTCTGGGTACATCATTTGAGAAAAAGTGAATGAAGGAGTGTTTAGTTTATCTCATATTTAATGTGATTTGAGTCGAGATAACCGCACCTCCAAATCATTTACATATAGTTACACACTAGAACAAGATCACCAATGTATTTTTCGGTGTGTTGTTTGTTTTGTCATTGTAATCACTTCATATATTTCTAGGTCTCAACATGCCTAGTGCCACCCAAAACGACTATCAAGACACCATTGTTTACATACCCAGTCACCATCGAACCAAAGGCTTTTCCAAAAAGGAGATGGAGGCCTATAAAACTCTTGAAATCACCTCTTTCACGAAGAGAGAGTGATTCATCCCTCCTACCTAATTAACACCGACATTGTCCAAACCTTCTCCGCAATCAACTTCGATTGCCTTCTCAACATAAACGAGCAAATTTTTTTCCAGTTTTCATGCTCGATTTATACCATAGTGTTCTCATCATTTGGGATGACAACATGACCTTTCTATTTTCCTCAAAATAAACAACAATGAGATTGTTCTTCCCCTTCCTGTATTTGCAAAAATTCTCAGCCCATCATGCCAAGGATTTTGTACATACACGGATGAGTGGTCACTTGAGACCCTTCGTTCAAGCATTGATCCAAACTCCCCCCTACACCACTACTTTGGTTGATCCTGACATCGTCCAAAATACCTTGTTCATCGAAAGAACCACTCACATTCGTACAAAATGATTGTGTGAGGTTGTTCATAAGGATCCCTACCAAATGGAGCTTAATGAGGTGTTCCCTCGATACAAAAATTTGGAACAAATTCTTAGGGGAAATGTATTGTGTCTCATGGGTAATAAGGATCACTCGAATGCTTGTTCATCCTACACGATCTGTTGTTTGTCCACCGGTCAACGTTTCAGTCTTGCCTACTATGTACCCTGGTATGTGTTAATTCACATACTTTTTCATGGTCAAATATCGACCCAAATAGACTAATATTGCTAACAAATGCCAAAGAAACTGTGTTTTTTGTGTTTATGATCGTGTAGGAATAGATATTTCATCAAAAGGACAAAAATCAAACAAACCCGGCAAAAACGAGCACGAGAGTGCAAAAGTCAAAGCTGGTGATTCAAAAGTCAAATTCGAGTTCAAAATTCCAAAGAGATCCTTGAAGTTTCAGAATTGACAAGATTGACCTTTATGATGAAGTATGAAGAAATTTCAAGAATGGCCCCTCAAGTTTAAGAGTTTGGCAACTATGGTCCCTCAAAGACAAGATTGAAGAAAAGTCAACTCAAAGCCCTTCATCTTTTCAGGTTTGGCATGAATAGCCCTTGAAGCATTTTATGAAGGATGGCAACTTCAGCCCTTGGATTTCTGAAAATTACAACATAGGTCCTTGTTAAACACTAAATCTTAAATCTAAACTCAATTCTGGTCCAAAGTTATTCTTTATAAATCCATTAACCCATAAAACCTAAAGCCCAACATCACCAAATAATAAACCCGGCCCACTCCCTTTGGTCAAATTTATAACACACAGTCAAACATGGATAAAAATAATAAATCCTTCCCGCCCCCCAATTTCTCCCCTTTTACCCAGTATTTACTATTTACATGAATCCTAGAAAATCACCCAGCCAAATTACAGCAATTAAGGGCTAATTGGTCAAATCAAGGTACTTCTAGAAGCTTGTCAGTGATGTAAGACCTTGTCAGAGCAAACAAACACGCGAGTGGATGACATGGCAGCCTCTTATTGGTCCAAACACGTCATAAGGGAGTAATCCAAGGGCTATGATGATTGGGAAACGATTCAATGGTGTAGATGAGCTCTAAACAAACACAAACGCACACGGATTGCCAGCTTGGCATAAGGAACCCCAACCCTTTCACACGGTTATAAATAGAGGCCAATTCTTCTTCATTTCTGATGTAGTTGTAGTGTAGGGAAACTCTGCTAAAATTTCCTCTGAATTGTAATCTTTCATTTAACTCTTGTAATCCGGTTTTCACTTAATAAAATAGATTGTTCTCTTTTACATTTTGAATTTACTAAATCATTTTCATTCTTCATAATTAGTTGTTGTTAGGAATATGTTTTTCTGATTGAAGATTCGGTCACCCCAAGTATTGTTAAGCATCATGTAGCTCGTAGTATTTAATATATTAGTTAAAACGTAGTTTAGTACTAGTTAGTATTCGTGGTGTCGGGTCGGGTCTTTTACCCTCTGTCAGCCCGCTCCACCGCCTAGTAGAGGCATTCATCCATCATGTACATATAAATAGCCCTTCCCATGCAAGGGAAGGATTGGACCTTTCATTCTATAGTTAACAAGCTCTTTCTTTTTCTCTCTTTACAAAGGCTCCCAACTCTTTCTCTCTCTAAACTAAACCAACGAACCAACATATGATCTTTATGATGTTTGTGACTTAATAGATATCCTACAATTGGTATCAAGAGCCTAGGTTTCATCTTAGGACCTTGGAAATTCGGATTTGGTGAAGTTCTTGTAGTGTTTGGTTAGTTAGTTTAGTTTTTCTTGGTAAAACATCTTGGGTAATCTCGTTAAGTGATATACTATGTGTTATGGATGTACTTTTGTGATTAGAGGTGTTATATCTTCTTAGTTCTTTAGTTGGTTTAGCTTTTTCAATCGTTTGTGTGGTGCTTGATCCTAATTTGGTTTTCTTGTTAGCGGTTAGCTCCTCGTAGTGGTTTCTTGGCAGCGGTTAGTTCATATAGATTAGTGGTTTGAGTTAGCGGTTAGCTGTAATTTGCTATTTTTGGACTAAAGGACAAACCGCTAGATAGTGATTGTTCTGGCGGTTAGTACGTTTTGGCGGTTTGTGTGTTCAGCGGTTAAGTGTCGGCGGTTACCTACTTAGCGGTTATCTTTTTAGCGGTTTACCTGTTCAGCAGTTACCCCAGTTCAACGTTTACTCTGCTTTAGCGTTTACCTTACCTGTTCAGCGGTTACCTCATTTCAGCGGTTTGCTTAATTCAGAGGTTACTTTTCTCCAGCGGTTTGCATGTATTGTGTAGTGGTGTGTAGTGTTTAACTAGAGTGTGAGAAACTTATTGATCTGTTAACGACTTGTGCTTGGTGAATTGTTACAACTTAAGTCATTTCGATTTATCTGATAGTGATAGGACATTGTTAGTTGACTCTTACAACTTGACTTATCACGATTAGATATATTGTCACTTGACTTGTCGCGACTTGACACCTAGTACGGACTGTGACTCATCTAAGTTTTCATTCAAGTTTAATCCTCACATTTCATCTTTCGGTTTTCTCTGTTAACTTTAGTAAAATCCCGGGAAAGAATCGATTTCTCGGTTTAAGTCTCAAGAGTTGTAAAATCCCACTTAAGACTACACCATGTCAACCACGACTTCAATTGATGACATCCAAGCTGCTGGGTCCGACACTCGACCTCCTATGCTCGACAGAACTGACTATGAGTCATGGTCCCAAAGAATACGTTTGTATTGTCGTGGCAAGGAAAATGGGGAGAACATCCTAAGATCGATTGACGAAGGGCCATTTCAAATGGGAACTACAAGAGATGTTATCTCGACCAGTGAAGATGGAACAGTCACCTTTGGAATTGACAGACCTCGTACTTACAATGATCTTAACGAAGCAGAAAAGAAACGATATGATGCTGATATTCGGGCTTCCAACATTGTGATACAAGGATACCCAAGGACATCTACAAACTCATTAACTTGAATACTGAGGCCAAAGCTGTTTGGGACAATGTCAAGATGCTCCTAGCTGGTTCGGAACTTACCAAATAAGATAGGGAGTCTCAGTTGTATCATGAATTCGAGTACTTCAAGATGAATCCCGGTGAAAACATCACAGATTACTATGTCAGATTCCACAAGCTTGTGAATGACATGAGAATGATCAGAATGACAATGCCTAACATCCAACTCAACTCAAAGTTTGTTAACAACATGTCACCAGAATGGGATCGGTTTGTCACAGCTGTGAAGCTAAACAAAGGACTCAGAAACACCAATTATGAACAACTATATGCCTACTTGCAACAACATGAGAAGCATGCCATGTATGATCGCCAGTTGAGAGAAAAATTCAATCCATCAAATGACCATCTTGCTCTCCTCTCCAGTGTTCAGGGGCTCAACCAATATTCACTTGTTTCAATCAGTCACCCTCCTGCACAAGCAACACATAATCAGTCTGCCCTTGGCCAATCTTGGCAAACTTTTAACCAAAATCAAGGTGTTGTGCAAAATCAATCGAACACGGATGAGTTGTTAGCAGAATTACTTCGTCAAAATCAAAACAACCAAACCATTTTGCAGAGTCAGCAGGCACAAATTAAAAAACAAGAGGAAATGAATCATGTATTGATTAATCAAATGGCTGAATTGAACAAGCGTTTAAATGATCGACCCTCAGGTTCGGGTACCACTCCTCTACCTAGCAACACGATCGCTAACCCGAGGGGCGATGTCAAGGCGATCACAACACGCAGTGGCGTTTCTTACAAAGAACCAACGGTTCCAACTACCTCTTATACTCCTCCTTCTAAGGTAGTAGACCGTGCAACCAAGGTGACAACGGATACGAGAATTCCTATTCGCCAAGGAAGGACCGAAAATATCCAACCTCCGGTGGTTCAACCGTCAAATGAAAATGCAAATGTTTCAAAAGGAAAAGAAAAAGTTGTTTTTGAACAAGATAAACCAGTTAAAACAAGTCTTCCATATCCTTTTCGTCTTAATGAGCAAAAACGTCAAGATAAAAATGACATAATGAAGGAAAAGTTCTTTAAGATGTTTCAAGACATTCGCTTTGATTTGAGTCTTGCTGATGCTGTTGTGTTAATGCCAAAGTTTTCATCAATGCTTAAAAACTTGTTGAATAATAAAGATAAATTGTATGAAATGTCGACTACACCTTTGAATGCGAATTGCTCGGCAGTGCTCCTTAAAAAGCTTCCCGAAAAGCTTGAAGACCCCGGCAAGTTCTTAATTCCATGCAATTTTCCCGGAATGGTTCAATGTTTCGCCTTAGCCGATTTAGGTGCTAGCATTAGCCTTATGCCGTTTTCCGTCTGGCAGAAGTTGTCGTTACCCCCTTTGACTCCGACACGCATGACACTCGAGCTTGCCGACCGTTCTACCTCTCGTCCTAAAGGCATAGCCGAAGATGTCATCGTCAATGTGGGAAAATTTCACTTTCCGGCTGATTTTGTTGTCGTCGATTTTGATCCCGATCCAAGGGTTCCTCTCATTCTCGGACGAGGTTTCCTAAAGACGGGCCGTGCTTTGATTGATGTGTACGATGAAGAGATTACCTTGCGAGATGGTCATGAAGCCGTTACGTTTAATTTGGACCAAACAGCAAGATATTCTTCCACCGATGAGCCCATGACCATAAGCAAAATCGATATCCTTGATGAAGTTGATGAACTTTCTGAAGAGTATTCCCAAGAGATACTCGGATTTTCAAGTGGCAATCCCACTTCTTCTTCCTCTACCCCTTCAAATAATTCTACCCCTTCACCCTCTATTGATGATTCTTCACCTACCTCTCAACCCATAATTGCCGACTCTTCCCCTTCCTTCACTCCATTTGAAGGAGGTGACTTCCTCTTTTTGGAAGAAGTCGATGAATTTTTCTCCATAGATACATCTTCATTTGTTGGCAATGATGATGATTCTTATTATGATCCGGAGGGAGACATTCTTATGCTTGAACAACTTTTGAATGAAGATCCTTTTTCACCTCTCCCTCCGAAGAAACTCTTTGTTGAAGAAGTCAAAAAGGTCGAGCCATCTGAAGAAAAACTTCCAAAACTCGAGCTTAAAGAATTGCCTCCTCATCTTGAATACGCTTTTTTAGAAGGAACCGACAAACTTCCCGTCATTATTTCCAAACACCTTCAAGATGAGGAGAAGAACCGTCTCGTCGACATGCTCAAAAAGCACAAAGATGCCATCGCATGGCGTATTTCCGACATCAAAGGCATAGATCCTCGTTTTTGCACCCACAAGATTTTACTTGAAAACGATGCTAAGCCGTCCATCCAACAACAAAGACGAGTTAACCCAAAAATCCATGATGTGATCAAGAATGAAGTAATCAAATTACTCGACGCTGGGATGATTTACCCAATTTCTGATAGCTCATGGGTTAGCCCGGTCCATTGTGTGCCAAAGAAGGGTGGTATGACTGTCGTTACGAATGATGATGATGAGCTTATTCCAACACGTCTCGTAACCGGTTGGAGAGTGTGCATCGACTATCGAAAGCTCAATGAAGCAACTCGAAAAGACCATTTTCCTCTTCCTTTCATGGATCAAATGATTGAACGACTTGCAGGAAATGAGTTTTATTGTTTTCTTGATGGTTTTTCTGGCTATTTTCAAATTCCCATTGATCCTCCCGATCAAGAGAAAACCACTTTTACTTGTCCCTACGGAACTTTTGCCTATAGACGTATGCCCTTTGGCTTATGCAATGCCCCAGGCACGTTCCAGAGATGTATGACCGCCATTTTTCAAAACATGATCGGGAAGACAATGGAGGTTTTTATGGATGATTTTTCTGTGTATGGTGATTCATTTTCGTCTTGTCTCTCCCATTTAGAACAAATGCTCCAAAGGTGTGAAGACACTAACCTAGTTCTGAATTGGGAGAAGTGTCACTTTATGGTTAAAGAGGGTATAGTCCTCGGCCATAAAATCTCAAAAGCCGGGATTGAGGTGGACCGTGCCAAAGTCGATGTTATCGCAAAATTACCTCATCCCACGACCGTCAAGGGAATTCGAAGTTTCCTCGGTCATGCTGGCTTTTATAGACGTTTCATACAAGACTTTTCCAAAATAGCCCGACCATTGACTCACCTTTTAGAGAAGGAAGCCCCGTTCATCTTCACCAATGAGTGCATTGAAGCATTTAATACCCTTAAAAAGAAGTTAACGGAGGCTCCTATCTTAGTTGCCCCCGATTGGGATTTGCCCTTTGAATTAATGTGTGATGCTAGTGATTATGCAATCGGGGCAGTCCTGGGACAACGAAAGGACAAATATTTTCGGCCTATACACTATGCAAGCAAAACCATGAACAGTGCTCAGTTTCATTACACCACAACTGAAAAAGAGATGTTGGCAGTTATCTATGCTTTTGAAAAATTTCGACCATATCTGCTTTTAAAGAAATGCATAGTGTATACGGACCATTCAGCCTTAAAATATTTGATGACCAAACCCGATGCCAAACCAAGACTTATGCGCTGGGTTCTCCTTTTACAAGAGTTTAAAGTTGAAATTAAAGATAAAAAAGGATCGGAGAACCTAGCTGCTGACCATTTGTCCCGTCTTGAAAATCCTCACCAAGGCGAGCTCGAGAAAAAGGATATTGATGACTCATTTCCTCTCGAGGCCCTTGGGAGCATATCACTTGGTGATTCTAGTACCCCATGGTTTGCCGATTTTGCAAACTACCATGCGGGGAATTTTATAAGAAAAGGAATGTCGACCCAGGCCAAAAAGAAATTTTTCAAAGATGTGAAACATTATTTTTGGGAAGATCCTTATTTGTTCAAAATTTGTGCGGACCAAATCATTCGGAGATGTGTCCATGGTAAAGAGGCCGAAGCTATTTTGATGGCATGCCACAATGGACCCACAGGGGGACATCATGGTGCCAATCTTACTGCTAAAAAAGTTTTTGACTCTGGTTTCTTCTGGCCTTCGATCTACCGCGATGCACAGGACCTGGTGAAGTCTTGTGACGCGTGCCAACGACAAGGAAAAATTTCACAGCGGGATGAGATGCCGCAAAACTCCATCCAAGTTTGTGAAATCTTTGACGTTTGGGGAATCGATTTCATGGGACCATTTCCATCTTCAAACAAAAACAAATACATCCTCGTGGCAGTCGATTATCTTTCTAAATGGGTTGAAGCAAAAGCTCTTCCGACTAACGACGCCCGAGTGGTTGTAAAATTTTTGAAAAGTTTGTTTGCCAGATTCGGTACACGTCGAGCTATTATCAGTGACCGTGGAACTCATTTTTGTAATGACCGATTTTCAAAAGTTATGTCAAACTATGGTGTTACCCATCGACTAAGTACCGCTTATCATCCTCAAACTAGTGGTCAAGTCGAGGTGTCGAATCGTGGTCTAAAAAGAATTTTGGAAAGAACCGTGGGTGAGAATCGTTCTTCTTGGTCGGACAAGCTCGATGATGCACTCTGGGCCTTCCGCACAGCTTATAAAACACCAATTGGTTGTACCCCTTACAAGCTCGTGTACGGAAAGGCATGTCATCTTCCGATTGAGCTAGAGCATCGCGCCTACTGGGCTTTAAAACATGTGAATTATGATTTAAAAACCGCGGGTGATCACCGAAAAATCCAGTTAAATGAGTTGAATGAACTCCGTGATCAAGCTTATGAAAATTCTTTAATTTACAAGGAGAAAACAAAACGGATTCATGATTCGAAAATCAAAAATCGTGTTTTTAATGTCGGTGATCAAGTTTTGCTTTTTAACTCAAGGTTAAAAATATTTTCTGGAAAGCTAAAGTCTCGTTGGTCTGGACCGTTTACCGTTGCCCAAGTTTTTCCTTATGGTACTATTGAACTTTCTCAACCAAATGGGCAAAATTTTAAGGTAAACAGTCATCGTTTGAAACACTACTTTGGGGGGGGGGGGATCTACCTTTGGTGATCCCGGATCTCCAAACTTTCCCCAAGGACAACGAAATTCGGGGATAGAGTCAAGCTAAGTGACTCGATGATCAAAAACAAAGCGCTTTGTGGGAGGCACCCCATGCTTATCCATCTATGTTTTCTAGTTTCTAATAAGTAACGCGAGGAGGGCGACCTCTTCCAATCTTGTGTTTGCTTGGTTGTTTGTGTTTGTGCAGGATTTCTCCAATTCATGATAACTCTCGTGCTCGTGGATCGTCTCATCTCCACTCGAGTCCCATGTCTTGCTTCTATCTTGGAAATCTTATATCCAAAATCTTATCGACTAATGGTATCTTTGGCATACTTAATAAACGGCCTTAGAATTATTGTTAGGATTACCCTTACCTTTTTAAACATTGAGGACAATGTTTATCTTTAGTCTGGGGGGGTAAATCTTTGATTTGATTGACCTAACACTTTCATCTTTGTTGTTTACTTACGCAACCCCGTTTTCCTCAAAAATCCAAAAAAAAAATTGAAAAATTTTGAAAATTTTCAAAGCAAAAAGCATAAAAAAATGAGAAAAATATAAAAATACAAAAATAGAATAAAAGTTTTGACACCGCGTTTGCCTTTCCTACTAGGTAAGAGTGGGAATAAAAATTTTGACTTGATCCGGGCGTGTTGAGCCCTAGCATGTTCCCTTAACCAAAGATGATCATAAAAGCTTTTGCTAGTTTTGTACACAAGAAGCTACTCTTTTGTCGGCTCCCGTACTTTACTTTATATATGCATGGCTTAAAATTATCGGCTAAGTATCCGCGGATCTCATTATTTGAGATTT
>LBNU01036148.1:50502-82521 GCA_014162995.1 Artemisia annua | reverse complement strand
ATATATAGATTTTACATTCTGACGGCGTCAGGTTATAGGTTCTGACGCCGTCAGCTCGCCACCATTAGGGTTCTCAGATGGCCTAGATTTACTTCTGACGCCGTCACCCTTTAATTTACTCTGGGCCGTCACTCTTTAAGTTAACACCTGATGGCCTACTCTTTCTAACACCTGACGCCGTCAGGTGTAAACATCTTGTTTTCTTCATAGGGCGTCTAGTGTAATCTGATTTCACTCCTTTGTCAACGTTGGCTGACGGCGTCACCTTGTGACTCTGATGCCGTCAGGTAGGAAATCCAGCTTCTTTTGAGACTTTGTCGTTTTCTTCACTTTTATGCTCCAAAAACGTCCAAATATGCATGTTTTCCAGAATTCATCTCAAAAGTACCTAAAATGACAAAAGGAACGATTTAAGGCAATATTTGATCACATTTACTCGAATTAGGGCTTAAATGACCCCTTAAAACGGGTACACTTTTCGTCTCATCAATGCATTTAAAAGATTAAGAATGCATCTAATTAAAGTAAATGCATCTCTAATATGTTGTGATATACAACACTTCTAGAATTCACAAATGGAATTGGTAGAAGGCAACAACAAACTCAGAATTCATATGAAAGTAAGAAATGAATTCGAAAGGATTATTGTTAGTTTTTGGCGGGAAAATGGAATGTTAGTTAGATGGTAGTTATGGAAGTAGAATATAACAGAATCAACGAGAAAGAGAGATTTATTCATCAAAAGCTAAGTGCAAATGGTTACAATTGAGAAGTACATAAAAGAGGAAAATGGCGCCAAATTCTGTTAAGGTGTTTGGTCAACTGAGGGAAATAGTCACGTGTACCTCACACGCACAGTCAATGACTGGTCATGTGCACCTCACGTGCCACTCTGTTATTCCAAACACTCTTGCCAGTGTCAATCCATCCCTTTTAAAATGTTCTTGTCCTCAAGAACTGACATCAAACATTGGAAAATGTTTGACTAAGTCTTCCAATGGTTCCCATGTAGCATCATCCTTATCTCCATTGGCCCATTGAATCAAACCATAGACTGCCACAACATTGTTTTTCTTCACCATTTTTCTATCTAACACAGCTATAGTGTGTGACCAACACTCCAGAACCATCACAATGAGGTAAGACAGCTGGTTGATCATCTTGCACAACCCCTCTACACTTCTTAAGCTGTGACACATGAAAGACATTGTGGATTTGTGATCCAGCTGGTAATGAAAGCTTGTAAGCTACCTCTCCCACCTTCTCAATCTCCTTAAAGGGACCATAATTATTGGAGAGAACTTATTTTGTTTACCTTGCCTGATGGTAACTTGCCTGTGAGGCTGCAGTTTAAGCAATACCCAGTCATTAGGCTCAAAACTTCTCTCAGTTCTGTTCTTATCAGCTTGTTGTTTCATTCTATTTTGAGACCTTTGTAGATGAAACTTGAGGATGTTAATGGCATCTTCTCTAGCTCTCAGTGTTCTATCCACAGCTTCCACTCTGCTTTCACCTCCCAAATATGGTACATGGATTGGTGGTGCTTGTCCATACAATACTTCAAAAGGTGTAGTGTTGATTGAGGTATGGTAAATTGTATTGTACCACAATTCTGCCATAGCCAACCATTTAGACCACTCTTTTGGTTGCTCACCTACCATACACCTCAAATAACCTTCCAACATCTATTCACCACCTCTGATTGGCCATCAGTTTGTGGATGATATGAAGTTGACATTGTAAGTTTGACTTGCAACAATTTGAAGAGTTCTTTCCAAAACGTGCTCATGAAGATCTTGTCTCTGTCAGATACTATGCTTTCAGGTAAACCATGGAGTCTATAAATTGTATCCAAGAAAGCTTGAGCTACTTGTGCAGCATTGAAAGGATGGGACAGAGCAATGAAGTGAGCATACTTGCTTAGCCTATCCACCACCACCAAAATAGTATCTTTGCCATGGGATTTAGGTAATGCTTCAATGAAATCCATAGAGATGCATTTCCATACTCCTTGTGGAATAGGTAATGGTTGTAACAAACCTGGATAGGAAGCTAAATCAGGTTTGTTTTTTGGCAAATCAAACAGTCTCTCACCAAATTCTTGACTTCTCTTCTCAAACCCTTCCAATAGAACAGTGATACTACCTTTTGAGTAGTTGGTTGGATTCCTGAATGACCTCCAATCACACCTTCATGGATATGTTTAAGCAATTCCACCCTCAATTGCTTATCATTTCCCACCACCAACCTGTTTTTCCTCAACAACTGTCCATTAACCCATGAATAATGCTTCTTTGTAGGTTGCCCATTCTGTAACTGACCCACAATTTCTTGAACTTGAGCATCACTTTCCCAACTTTTAACAATTCTATCATACAGTTTAGTGGTTACAGTTGAAATAGTTAGTGACAACAACTCACCATGATTTTCTAAACTAGACAAAGCATCTGCAGCCACATTATCACAACCCTTCTTATAGACCACCTCATAATCAAACCCCATCAACTTAGGTAACCACTTCATTTGAGTAGGAGTACTTATTCTTTGGTCTAATAAGTATTTCAAACTGAAGTGGTCTGTTTTGATCACAAAATGTCTATCCAACAAGTACCCCCCTCCATTTCTCCAAAGCTAAAATAATTGCCAAGAACTCTTTTTCATAAGTAGAAAGAGATTGGTGCTTTTGAGAAATTGACTTACTGAGATAAGCTATTGGATGACCATCCTGTAACAAGACTGCTCCCAATCCAACTCCTGAAGCATCTGTTTCTATTACAAATGGTCTTGAAAAGTTAGGTAAACTGAGAACTGGAGCTTTGATCATGGCTTCTTTCAGCTGCTGAAATGCTGCTTGTGCTTGCTCATTCCAACTATAACCATTCTTCTTCAACAACTAAGTCAAAGGTCTGCTCAAGGTAGCATAGTTCTTTATATTTCTTCTGTAGTAACCAGTGAGACCAAGGAAACCTCTGAGTTGTTTAATATTCTTTGGTTGTGGCCAATTTTCCATAGCTTTGATCTTAGAAGGTTCTGTTGCAACTCCTTGAGCTGAAATCACATGGCCTAAATACTCCACTTGGCTTGTACCAAACACACACTTGCTTTGCTTTGCATACAACTTGTGTTGTCTCATAGTTTCTAAAATTTGAGTCAAATGTTGCACATGATCAGTCAAACATTTGATGTACACCAGGATATCATCAAAGAACACCAATGTAAAATTCCTCATAAAGGGTTTAAAAACTTCATTCATTAAGGCCTGAAATGTGGATGGAGCATTTGTTAACCCAAATGGCATCACCAAAAATTCATAGTGACCCTCATGAGTTTTGAAAGCTATTTTGGCCACATCATCTTCAAACATTCTAATTTGATGATACCGTGATCTCAAGTCTAATTTAGAGAATACAGTAGCTCCATGTAACTCATCAATCAACTCCTCTATCAAAGGAATAGGGAACTTATCTTTGATGGTGTTTTTGTTGAGTTGCCTGTAGTCAATGCACATTCTCCATGTATTATCCTTCTTTTTAACCATAACCACAGGTGAAGCAAAAGGACTGTGGCTTGGTTTGATCACACCAGCTTCCAAAAGTTCCTTAACCATAGCTTCAATAGCATCTTTCTGTGTAGGAGGATGTCTATAGGGTCTAATATTCACTGGTGGAGTACCTTCAATGAGTGGAATTTTGTGATTATGAAACCTATGTGGTGGCAACTCTTTTGTTATTGCAAATACGTCAGCATAATGGTCAAGTATAGGCTGCAATTCTTCCTGAATTGTTTTTGACCCACACTGTTCCATTGAACACAATTCTACACCAGTGTTTGGGTAAACACATAACATCATCAATTCAGCTTGGTGAGGTTGTTCTAACATCTGTAACTGCTTTCTTCCATCCACCCAATGAACCAGAGCCTTATAAGTACCCCTTAGAATCACTCTTTTATTGTTATGCATGAACTCCATTCTCAACTCCTTAAAGTTCCACTTCCTTATATCACCTAAAGTTGACAACCATTGTACTCCTAACACCATCTCACAACTTCCAAGAGGCAAAAGCATCACATCAGTGGTGAATACTTCTCCATTCATCTTCCACTAAAAATCTTTACACACACCCATACTCACAAGTTTCTTGCCCCCTGCTACTAACACAGTCATAGGTTTTGTTTGAGTCACTTTACAACCTATCTTTTTAGCCATAGCAACATCTAAAAATTTGTGAGTTGACCCTGTGTCCACCAATATATGTATCTTGTACTTGTTTCCCACAATACCTACTACTCTCATGGTTTTAAAAGAACTTTCACCAGTAAAAGCATTCAATGAAATCTGAGGTTGCAATTCTTCCTCAGCACTCACTTCTACTATTTCATCACTTGCATCAACAAAGTCCTCAACCATCTCTTCTTCTTCATTCACAGGTGAAACCAACAGTGAAAACAATTGACCTTCACACTTATGACCAGGCACAAATTTCTTATCACAATAGAAACATAAGTTCTTAGCCCTCTTTTCTTCATATTCCTTCTGTGCCAACTTCTTAAAGGGTCTGTTATTTAATGTGCTAGTTTCACCACCTGTTGTTCTTGTGGGTGCAGGCAAATCCAAAGGCCTATTGACTGGTCTTTGTAAAACCCCACCATCCTTAATCACAGAACCATTATTACTAGCCCTAGCATTAGAATGGTAAGAGTTATACCTTGGTTTGGTTGCAGCAAGTGAAGCTTCTTGCATCTTTGCCATGGTAAAGAGATCACTCAGTGTAACAGGCTTAAACATCCTTACAGGCATACCAATCTCATCCTTTAGTCCTCCAATGAACAAATTTATTGCAAGAGATTCATTCAATTCCAATCTATTCAACAACTCTTCAAATTGGTCTTGATAGACTTGTACTGTACCAGTTTGTTTCAAATTCTTGAGTTCCACCATGGGATCTTCAATCACATTTCCAAATCTCTTTAAGGCTTGTTCTGCATACATCTCCCAAGGACAACCATCACCATATTTCTTCAAGAATTGTTCATGCCATACCAATGCTTTATCAGAAAGGTGCATTGCTGCTAACTCCACTTTCATATCTTCTTGAACATCATCAATCTTGAAGAAATGTTTGCATCTGAACAACCAACTCTTAACATCATCTCCATTGAATCTTGGAAACTCAATCTTTGACATCCTTCCATATTGAGCAATTCCATTACCATTTCTGCCATTATTGTTCTGGCTATGACTAGTACCTTCACCAGATCTCATTCTTTGCATCTCATTTTGCATTTGTTGCATCACTCTTTGCATCTCCAGTATTGTGTTTTGAAGTGACTCCATTGTTGCTTCTGGAGTTCTTGATGTATTTCTTGTATCCACCATTTCACCAGTAAAATCACCACTCATCAACAATGATTGCTCACTGACCTATTGGGGTAATAACTACTGGTCTGTTCTGGGTTAATCAATCCAAATGCTCCTTGCCAGCTTGTTCAAGATCAGAGACTTTAACCACTAATGGGCTGATCTTGTGGCAGTACAATTGATTGACACTAACCAAGGGTAAACAGAACAGTGAAATCAGTGGTGGCTGATTTCTTGCCGGAAATCTCTGTTTTGACCGGAATTTCACCGGAGAAGATGACCGGAATTCAAGAATGTCGGTGTAACAATCTTGAAACGATATAGAGCCAGAAAAGGGGCTCTAATACCACTTGATATACAACACTTCTAGAATTCACAAATGGAATTGGTAGAAGGAAACAACAAACTCAGAATTCATATGAAAGTAAGAAATGAATTCGAAAGAATTATTGTTAGTTTTTGGCGGGAAAATGGAATGTTAGTTAGATGGTAGTTATGGAAGTAGAATATAACAGAATCAAAAAGAAAGAGAGATTTATTCATCAAAAGCTAAGTGCAAATGGTTACAAGTGAGAAGTATATAAAAGAGGAAAATGGCGCCAAATTCTGTTAAGGTGTTTGGTCAACTGAGGGAAATAGTCACGTGTACCTCACACGCACAGTCAATGACTAGTCATGTGCACCTCACGTGCCACTCAGTTATTCCAAACACTCTTGCCAGTGTCATGTTGTTATAGTTATTTGTCATTTGATTTAAAATAATAGTTTTAAAACCTTTTTATAATCCTGAAAAAAAAGCCAAAAACAAAGTGTAAACGACGTCGTTCCTTTTAGCCGAAGTTAAACCCCCTCTACAGTCTAGTCTTGTTCTAAATTTTCACACAAATAAATCAGTAAAAAAAAAAAAGTTGAAGCTGAAAATGAAGAAAATAAACACACTCTTCCTAGTATTTTGTTCAATTCTAATTCTTAGATCGGAACTTGTTCATTCACACAATCTAATCGGAGTTTCTCTACAAGGTTTTATTTAATCTCTACTAGTATATAATATAATAAAGGTTTTTTTTTTTTTTTTTTTTTTTTTTTTTTTTTTTTTTTTTTTTTTTTTTTTTTTTTTTTTTTTTTTTTTTTTTAATTTTAAATTTAGTTATTGATTTATTGAATGTTTTGGGTTTTTGTTTTAATGAGCAGATGAGGAATATTACAAGGGGTTATATAGTACAGGAAAGATTAAATGTAAAGATGGATCTAAAACATTTACAAAGTCACAATTTAATGATGATTTTTGTGATTGTCCTGATGGCACTGATGAGCCAGGTACGTATTCTTTGCGCGTTATGTTGCGAAATTTGCGTAATTTGATTATAGACTGTTTTTGATGATTTATTAGTACTGATGTAAGGTTAGATGCTTAAGGTTGCATTTTGCGTTTAGTTTTAGTAGTGGGATTGTGTTTTCATACGGCGCGCGGTTAGATGGTGAAGAATGTGGCACTTTTCTAGAGAAGTTTTCGTAAAAGGATGAAAAAGTAGAAAATTTTTAGTCAGATTTTTGGGAAAGTTTTTCTAGAAAATGGGAAGTGCTATGTTTTGAATGGTAACGGGAATTTTGAAAAGAGCTCTTTTCGCTTTTCTACATTTTTCGATCTATTTTTCTACATTCTCATGTACTTTTCAATTTTTTTAAAATTATCATCTAAACGCGTTTTCTATATTCTAACACTTTTCTAGGATAAAAGGACTCACCTTTTTCTACAATAATCGAAATAGAAAATTAAAGGAAATTTTTTACAACTAAGCGTTTGTAAAACTGCATTTTCAAAACAGTGCTTTTAGAACAACATGCCTGATAGCTGAACTACCGGACACCCTGTGACTAGTTGACTCGAACTGAGAGAAGAATCTGCGTCTGATAATCTGCGTCTTGTAAACAGTGCTCTCTGATAATCTGCGTCTTGTAAACTCAAAAAATGAGATAAGCTCCTCGAAAATGCAATACCGGTCACCCTGTGATTAGTTGACTCGAACTGAGAGACGAAAATTATTTAGAACAACATGCCTGATAGCTGAACTACTTGAGAATGGTTATAGGGGGCAGTAGGAGTGTTTTAGTTAAGTGTCTTTTTGAGCTAACAAATTGTTACACACAGATTCTGAGATATGGTTTTAATATAGGGAAAATTAACGATAATA
The DNA here is from genome assembly GCA_014162995.1 of Artemisia annua. NCBI lineage: Eukaryota > Viridiplantae > Streptophyta > Magnoliopsida > Asterales > Asteraceae > Artemisia > Artemisia annua. The sequence goes on along the minus strand of LBNU01036148.1, from coordinate 74,970 downwards.
GAAAATCTTCGCCTTAATAACCAAATGCGAATATCCTAGTGGGAAAATTCAAAATTTATGTAATCTTTGCCTCAGTAACCAAGTCTATATGACTGCTAGTGATTACCTCCGCTTTGTATTTTGTTGACATTTGATGTAATCGACCTGTTTTTACGGTTTGGTGTAACATACTTTTTGTTATTATACCATTTAATGTTAACATACATTTTCAAACATATAAGAGCTAATTGGTTGCATGTTGTGTGGGTGACCGGTTATATAAAATGTTAACCAGATAAACATTTGTTACGTCAAATGGTAAAAAGAAATGTTTTTTCTGACAAAAACATGAAAGTTTGTTACATTTTGGTGCAATTTTTTTCCGCTTAATATATGTTGAAGTAGAAGTGTTCATGTTTGGTTAGCACTGTCATCATATCAATTGTTTTTGGTATTGCAGGAACGTCAGCATGTCCTAGTGGGAAATTTTATTGTCGAAATGCAGGACATAGTCCACTTACTATATTTTCTTCCAGGGTTAATGATGGGATATGTGGTAAGTTAAGTTTTCACTTACTATCTTTTTTAAATTGTTTGCATATTACCTGCATTAAATATACACTGAAGTCTGAACTTTTGTGGTCACTCCTTTTAATTGCTTAAGTCTTTTAAGTTTAGGCATACCAAAAGATTATACCAGGGTACAGCATGTCTAGTCATTTAGCTATGTTCTGGTTCAGGATTAATACAATACACAGTCAAGTCCAGAATACCAATCTCATGTTCATGAATCTGTAATAAATATATTTAGGAAAGTGCGTGTAACTTTGTAGCTTAGATTCTTAGTGAGTGTTTGGCTATATGAGATTTTCTTCTTGCCTTAATATGGGTGTTTGGTAGTCTATAATTTGGACATCTCTTCCAAGTATGGACCTTCCATCTTCAGTTGTTTCTGGTGCACTTGCAAGTATTTCAAATTTTGTGTCCAATGGACTCTTTGCCTGTTTGATAGGTTGTTCAGGAGTCAAACTTCAAGATGTACACTTATTAATAAAGATCATCTTGTTGTAGTGGCTAAGGGGCAATAGAGATGTAGTGTTACCACAATTAGTTTATATCAAACTGCTTTAGGACTCCTTACAATGCTTTATTTATATCCGCCTTACAGGTGCTTGTTTCAGTTCTCGTTGCTGTTACAATGCCACAACCTTAATCATGTAAATACTCTTGTCAACTAATTGTTGCTTGATATTCTGTTTCCCTTATAGTAGGAGATTACTTAGCATGATACCAGTAAAACATAATATGGTGTGGTCGATAAAATAATCCACCCAATCAGTTGTCCCACTTAACCTTGTATTGGTCATTGCTAAAGTATATCTCTTGGGTAAGCACGTTCTGTGTGAGTTATGATTTCCTATGCATTTCTCTGTCCATCCAGTATATATAAAAACTGGTTTTAATTCATAAGTTTATAGTCAATGGTTATGTAAGTCTTCCACTTTTTTATTGTTACTGCCAAAAACTTGGTTTATATTATATTTTTCATGAGATACTAATGTGGTTCTGTTGAGCAGATTGTTGTGATGGTAGTGATGAATATAGTGGCAAAATCAAGTGTAAAAATACCTGCTGGGAAGCTGGAAAGGTAGCACGTCAAAGATTAACGAAAAAGATTGCAACCTTTCAGGAGGGTCTCACGATAAGAAAGCATGACGTTGAACAAGCAAAAATTTCAGTAGCAAAAGATGAGGCAGAGTTATCTAGGCTAAAGGAAGAGGAGAACATCCTAAAGGGACTTGTTCAACAGCTGAAGGGTACTTTTTTTCACCAAAATCATCCGTTTCTAATCAAACTATAAGATTAGTTATATACTATACTTACCTGGAAGGTCCAGACAACCTTTAGGAATCTATGACAAATTTCATCGGATCTTGTTTATCTGCATGTGCCTTTCATATTTTACTTATAAGTTGGAAGGTTTTAGCTTTATACTAATCAATATGAATTTTGTCACCTCTTGTCTAGAGCGTAAGGAACAAATAGAGAAGGCAGAGGAGAAAGAACGTATTCAAAGAGAAAAAGAGGAGAAGCAGAAAAAGGAAGCGGAAGAAGCAAAATTAAAGGAACAAAAAGGTGAAGAAAAAGTGAATGCTGAGGAGCAAGAACCTGTAGGAACTAACACTAATGATGAAACGGGAATTCACGATCACTCTCCTTTGGATCAGGTTAGAGCGATTCTTTTGGATAGTTTTCTACATGGAAACAAAGCATCATTATCTTTATAAATTTCCTACATCAATATTGTCCTATATAATTTTGCATCTTTTGATGCTTGTTTGTTCATGGCTACCCGATCTCTCCTAGTTCACTTATCAGTCAGGTTTTTTAATAGGATCTAGACAGTGCCCGTGCTGACCTTGGTGATGAATTGGCACACAACGATGATAACGCTGCATTTGTTGACAGTTTAGAAGAGGAGGTACTTATTAAACTCATGTTATTCTTCACCTAATTATTTTTGTGTACTGTTTTATGTATTTAACTATCTTTCTCTTTGTATAGCATGCTGAGAAGAATGAGGAACCATTTGAAGTTGAACATGAACATGAACCTTCTCATGTGCCTGTAAGTAACACAACTTATTCATCATTTTAGAAGCTGTAACAGTTGATGAGCTCTTTAGTTTTGTTAACCTGAAATTTATCTGTCCATGATACATACTTCATTTATTGAGTTTTCCTTTGATATTGTATACCCTTCATGCTAATATCATTGAGCCCCAGTCTTGATACATAAAAAAGAAGAAGATTTCATCAGTTATTCTGATATCCAGCTCCACTTACAAAGGAATAGAGTTTATTTTGCCATCGAACATATTAAAGGATCACTTTGTGATTAATTTAATAGAAAAATAGGTATTTTGTGTATAACCGGAAAAATTCAGACCATTCTACCAAATTTGGGCGTTATGGACTCTTAATCCATGGTAATGGGCGAATTTGGGCCTATCATATATTATCAACGGGTCTTATTGGATTTGATAAAAATAATAAATTCAGTAGAATGGGTCTGAATAGCTAACACATAGTATGGGTCTGATTCATTTGTTTCTTCAATATCTGATTGAACTAGCCAATCAAATTTGAATATAAGTTTAATAACAGTAAATATATGTGTTAGACAAAATTAGTTTTCGCTAATGTTCATATTCTGAGCCTCTGAGGCATGTCATCCTGGAAGCAATCTCCTAACTTTCGGGTTTATCCTGAGGTAGGGGTAGTATCCAACACTTGGCTAAGCTTTGGATGTCGGCTCGTATCAACTCTAGCGTGAAGGTGGATTGGACATGTTGGATAGCCAAGCCTTTTGATAGCTTTTCCTAATTCCCTATGTAGGTTTTGTTTGTTGTTGTTCCTGTGGTTTGTGGCGTTTTGGCCCCTTGGTTTCTTTGTATAGCTCGGTTTGTGAGGTCCCGTTTTGGGATTCTCTGTTTATAATATATTGCCTTTCAAAAAAAAAAAAAAAAGGATCTGCTACATTCCACCTCCCCCATACCCTGCTCCGGCGGGATTGGGTATGTTGTTGTTGTTGTTGCTAACGTTCATATTCTATGAATATGAATGTTATTAATTTAAGTAAGTGTATGTATGAAATTGAAATCCGTAAGCTACTTTTCAACTTATATTTTGTAGTCAACATTAATTGTAAAAGATTTAAAAATCGGACACTTATTTTTAAAAGAAATGTATTAAAGTATCCTTTTTGATGTAATTATCGTCACTATTTCTATATAAGAAATGGTTTATATGTTAGGTTATTGAAAGGAAAAAAAAGTTTTTTAGCTATTCGGAGTTTTAAAAAAGAAAATGGCCCATTTGATCAGAACCTGTTTTGCCCGTTACCTGCCCTGCCCGACCCGTATGTTTTGCCACTTCTATTTGTATGAAATCTGGTGACAAACATGTTTGATGACTCTCATTTAGCTACCTAAATTCTATGATTATTGATTAAGAGAAAGTTAATTAAAGACAGAAGTGTAGGATTGTAGTTTAGTTTCTACTTATTGTTAAGAAACCACAAGGATGTTTAAGGTTGCTTAGTACGTTCAATAAGAATCAAAAAAATTTAATATTAGTTGCAGGGGGCATATCAGTTTTAAGTTTTCTTGTTGCTTAATAAAAATACCAATATTCTTGATACCGATTCTTGTTACTAACTCCTGTGATTGATTACACGTAACCTTTTACACATCTGAAAGACTCGCAGTAGATTTATTATGACTAGTATTAATACATCATGCCATTCCTTTTTCCATGTGATCTTTTTAGCAAGAAGATGCACCTGAAGATACCAAGTCATTATCAAGGGAAGAGTTAGGTCGTGAGATTGGTTCGCGTTGGACCGGGAAAAGAAGTGAGCAGCAAGATGAGGATGCAGGTACTGCTAGAGATCACGAGGATGATGATGAATATGACGAGACATCCGATAATGCACATGATGAGGAATCTGATGGTTATGACACGGAAACTGAGGAAGACCATTCAAAATATGAGGATGATGACACTGAAGACCACATGAATAATGTTGGAGATGGAGCTGATGATCATTCCAGTGATTCTCACAAATACGCGTCAGATGATGAAGTTGACATGTCAGGTGCATAACTGTTTTTTTAATCTCACTATGTGTGATTGTGTGTTAACATTAGAGATGCTAATTTGGACCCATTTATCTACAAATGGGTCGATTTTGGCTATGCTTTATCTCTTAACATTTAAAAATGGGTTATGATAAATGATTTTACTGAAAGGTTTTGGTAATTGTGTCAACTGGGGGTCAAATAGGTTGAAACTCACTAAGTGAATTCAAATGCTCAAGAATCTCCTATTATTGTAATACAGTAACATAGTTTTTTAAACATATAGAGCACATTTATCATATATTATGGACAAGAAGTGTTTATGCGCCTGCCCAACTTGGCCTATCTAAACTGTTTCTCATCACCCAACCCCCTTGATCTGCCTGTATTGTCACCTCTAGTTATCATACTGTCATAATGCAAAAGCTGCATAGGACAACACTTACTGATGATGATCTTTAAATTCACATGCTTAAGATATGGAAAGCACAAGCAATCCATCATGGTTGGAGAAGATTCAACAAACTGTCCGGAAGTTTCTAGATGCTGTTAACGTGTTTCAGACTCCAGTTGATACATCTGGTAAATGTCAAAGGCTCTTTGTTAGTTTCAATGCAAGACATGCCTGAAATAGCTTAATTTGTTGTTTTAATGTAATGCAGACTCTGAAAATGTACGAAAAGAATATGATGATGCCAGTGGAAAGTTATCTAAAATTCAATCAAGGATATCAAGTTTAACAAAAAAGCTAGGATATGACTTTGGTAAGTATCTTTTTTCTCAAAACATAAAAAAGTAAACTTGTCTCGTTTTCTATAGCTTATAATGATAATGATGTATGTTTGTATTACAGGACCAGAGAAGGAGTTCTTTTCATTATACGGTCATTGTTATGAGATAAAAGAGAACAAGTTATAAACTTCACATTTCCATTCTGTCCTCGCTTTTTCTTTTTTAATCATTTGTTTTATTCTCTAACCATTATCCTAATCATTTGTTTTATGATTACTTCTTCAGGTATGTTTACAAAGTATGTCCATTTAAGGAAGCCACCCAAGTGGAGGGGCACAGCACCACTACTTTGGGGTAGGTGTTACCCATTCATTTTTTACTTGAACTTGGATGTGTAATTTATCAAATTCTTTCTTTGGTGAGAAGTCAACCACCACCAAGGTGACCGAGTGGTTAGGCACCATGATGTCCTCACAAGAGGTCTCAGTTTAAAATTTACTAGGCACACATCTCGAGGGTGGCAGGGAAAAAGTCGGAAACGGTCACGGGGAACCCAATCCGACCACTTGTTTTAAAGCATAACACATCATATGTTGTTTTAAAGCAGGTTAAAACAGGCTAATCGAAATATTATAATATTTGTACACATATCTGAGGCACTAGCTATTTATAATTCTTTTTGACAAACAGTGTTCGCCTTTTACCCAATCCGACCCACCATGTCCTAATTTACCTGCTTTGATGTGTTACCCAACCCGCCCATTTTACCACCTATAAGTATAAACATTTTTTTTGTTACTTTATTTGTAATTACTTGAATATGTTACATTATTGCTCTCTAACCGGTATTATTTCCTCCATTTATCTGTATAGGAAATGGGAAAAGTTTGACGAGTCTTACAAAGTCATGCTTTTTACGAATGGCGACAAATGCTGGAATGGGCCTTATAGAAGCTTAACGGTATCCAACTCTATTGTGTTATATCACATTTGATGCTGCAAATATATAGAGTTATATGCCCAAGTCACATTCAAGTTTATCATTCTGTATTAATTCAGTTAAAAGTTTTGTCATGAAATATAAGATTTGGGTATCTAGTCCATTTAGTTACGCAAAGGGAAAAGAAAACTAATCATCAGTCTAGGAAAAGATAACTTGTATAAGGAGAATGCTTCAGAACAAAAGTTTATGCAGTTTTTTTATTGATATTTAACAGGTCAGATTAAGATGTGGATCAAAAGTTGAAGTTGCTGACATAGACGAACCAAGCCGCTGCGAGTAAGATTCTTTCTGTGTGTGTCAGTGTGTGTACTATGCTCTCATCATGTGGAGATTGTGAACCTTTTTTGTTGTTGTAGATACTCGGCATTGTTAACAACTCCAGCCCTTTGCCAAGAAGGAAGACTCAAGGTGCATACGAACATTTCACTAATTTAAACTTTTATTCCCTTTATTGGATCTTCTGATTGTATTTGGGTGGTCGTTGGAATGTCGCAGGAACTACAAGAAAAACTAGAATCGGTGAACAAGCAACAACCGCAAGGTCATGATGAGCTTTGAAATTCCTCAACTATTTATGACAACTATTGGCTCAGAGTAAGTTAAAAACAAATTTTTCTATCCTGGTCTAAATATAGTTCATCAAGAATTTCAGAAGCAGATTGACAGAGTTTAGAGGATGGTAGGAGTCTGTGGGTCTGGTGGTTGTGTAGCGGGCAAAGCCGGTAATTTTCAGTAGTGTCCGAACGGCTCAGGCTGAGCCGGAACATTGTTTACCCATAACTTACATACTGTTTTTTTTTTTTTTTTTTTTAAATGATTCGTTTGTCAATTATGATTTTAAAGGTTATTGTTTCAGTAAAAACATACTTTTCTTTATAAGGTTTTATGATTTTATGCATTTAAAAAACCCTTTGGCCAATTTTCGAACAGTTCTACCCATTTGACATGTTTCTTTTTAGAGTAGTTTTTATGTTGTTCGTTTGATAAAAAGATATCTTGAATCAACCAGTTCATTTATGTCATTTTCCTTTCTCCATTTTGGGTTCCATTAATTTTGGGAGCCGGAAAATGATGAAAGACCAAAACAAATAATTTGATAAAAGTCCGCCTCTATATATCTTGAATGATTGAAGGGGATTAATCAAGTTAATCTTTTTTGCAGGCTGACAATGTATCAATCAAAGGTGACCAGTGTCCTTTATACATTTTTGGACTGAACATGCTAATTAGGATCAATACAACGCTTCCATGAAATATGGAGTGAGGCTTATAAGGTAATTTGTTTTTCGGGAGCTAGAATTGGTAAATCTGGAACAACAAATGTTATAGTAACCTGTACTTCATGCAATGAAAGCAGAACTCTCTCATTTGTGAAGAAAGTACATGCAGATATGTTAGAGGGATCATGAATCCATTCTTTTGCAATTGAGTTGGAAAAATGCTCCTAAAATGTAGCTTTTGTCTGCATGATGATTTACATATCGCCATATCTTCTCGATTATCTGTTCTTTATTTCATGTGGTTAGGCTACATCGTTATTAAACTTATAAAGACATAAGGTTGGACTTAGGATCAAATGAGAAGAAATCTTAAAATGAAAAGGGTGAGAAATAACTATGACTACACATTAGAGATGCATCGACTAGAATTAGATGCATCCTTAGTTTTTTAGATGCATCATAATATATTTGTTAGCTCAAAATTAGATGCATATACATAAATTAAATGCATTTCATGAAGTTAGGCACATCCTATATATTTTCTGTCCTCTGTGCGTCAAATGTGTTGATTTTATTTGTAACTTTTTATGGTTATAAGCATTTCCACTTCTAGTAAAGTTTATGCTTAGAAATATCTTTTTGCTGATATGTCTTAATTGTGGTAATGTGAATGTAAAAGGAGAATATATGATAAAGAAGATACTTGTTGGTCACATTGCTTCTTGACATGTTCAAAATGACCAAATGAGAAGCCTTTTTATAGCTGAAAGACAAATTTGAGAGTGAATTTCATAAACGATATATTCAGCAGTTCTCGTGTCAAGAAATTAACCGCTGATATTTTTTTATGAACGATCATCAATAGACATTGAAAATCATTATAAGGAACTGCACATTGGTAACTAGCCTTTATAGTTTGTTTTGTACTAAGCTAAAATTGTACTAATAATATCCTGAATTTGTAAGATGAACATTTATGTTATTATGTAGATCGTGAGTGGTGGCGAAGGGACATTTTCACTGCAAAACTAGATTCGGCTAATGTATGGTAACAAAATTCAAATGTGTCAAATAGAGATCCAATATTCAACTTTGTAGTTGTAGCATTTTTGATAATCCAGAGTCAGATTCATGTTTTCCTTGGAGTATCTAGAAGTACACACCTACATCTACATGCTACCAATAGGAAATTTATATCGTTGCTATCTGGATACATCGTTGGTAATAGGAAATTTATATCGTTGCTATGGAATATATAGTTGTTAATTACCAATGTTTTGCAAACCAGGTTTTTAATCGACACAGTCGAGTCACCGGGTTAGTAGTTCAACCGCCGGGTTAACCCGGTTTTCTATCAAAAAAACTATTAACCGGTTCAACCACCGGGTCAGCCCGGTTTTTTATTATAAAAACATAATCCGGTCGGGTTTCGAGAAACGGGTTGACCCGGGTCACTTAAAACTCAGCGGGTATAACCGGGTAACTTGTTTTTAAAGAGCCTGGGCCGGACCCGGTTCGACTGGTTGAGCCGGACGGGTCGAACCGGGTTTCAAACACTGATAATTACTTGATAGTTGATAGCTTATGTTGAAATATAACAAATTTTGACCACCACTTCCTCAAAAGGTTTAAATCACTTCTTCAAAAGGTTTAAATCGACCAAGAAATACTGACTCGTGTATTTTTTATCACCACTTATCAAAATTTGACACACTGTTTTACAAAACAAAAATAACTAAATATGATTGTACCTAAGACGTTATCAGATCGTAAAGCAATAAAATACTGTATTAATTAGGAAAAAGCTAAAATATATGTTCACTGTAAATCACCGACTAAAAAGAAAGAATCAACACAGCTCGTCATGGTTTTGCATTTGTTAATATCCTAAGTATTAGAGTGTGTTTGGGAGGGGCTTATATGAGGCTTATAGGGCTTAAATTTCAAAAATAAGCTTCAGCTCAAAAACAAATCTCATTTGACATAGAGGCTTATAGGGAGGCTTTTGAAATTAAGTCCCAGCCTAAAAATAAGTCCCATCCTAGAAAATGAGGCTAAAGTTTTAGACGGGGCTTTTAATATGTTAAATACTTAATTACCCACAAAAATACTTAATATATACATATGTTGATTTAGATATATGTTTTTTTTTTTTAGCAATTTTACAATAATAAGCTTCAATTTAAACTAATTTGTCAAACAAGTTTATGAAAATAAAAATTCTATTTCGACTTATACAAAATTCATAGGTTGTAGTAACGGACAATAATTCCAACCAATAACATTTGTACTTTGAATTAACTATTTTATTCTATATTGTATTGACAATAATCCCAACCAATAACATTTGTACTTTGAATTAACTATTTTATTCTATGTTGTAATTGACAATAATCCCAAGTTCCCAACCAATAACAGTTGTACTTTGAATTAACTATTTTATTATATGGATGGTCTAACTAGCAACTAGCTTTTTTTTTTTTTCTTTTAAATTATAATTAAAAAAAAGAAAAGAAAAAAAAAGGTGTAAAAAGTATCTCATGAGTCATGTCGATATATGACGTGTAGATGTTGAAAGTTTTGATCCTTTTATAATGTGTGTGTGTGTTTTTTTTAACGGCAAGTTAGTACGATACTATCGGTTAGCGAGTCAGAGACTCGACGCATCTGAGTGTTAGCTAGAAGAAAAACCAGTGAGGCTCGAACTTGATACCACATGGAAACAACCTCCGTAAAGCTCCTTAGGAGACCTCAGGTGGCCAACCGAGCTAAGCCCAATTGATTTCTTTTTATAATGTATTAAGATACTTTAGACAGTTTTAAAATGTTTATACATAACATATGTAAATTTTATATGATTGAAAGTTATGTGATATTTATATTTGAAAGTCAAACTCACACAAATAACTACCGTATAATAAGGGTGAGCATTCCGATCGTTTGGACCGGACCGACCGACAAAACCGACCGGACCGACAGTCTCGGTCTGAGATTTTTTATTAATTCGGTCCTTGGTCCGGTCGGTCCGGTCCGGACCGACCAAAAAACCAAAAAAACTTGCCAAAATCTTGCCTAATTGGACCGGACCGACCGAAGACCGACCGGACCGAGACCGGACCGACCACATTCGGTCCGGTCTCGGTCTATGGTTTTTCCCTAACTCGTTCTTCGGTCCGGTCCAGTCTTGGCCGATCCGGTCCGGTTTTTGGACCGTGATCACCCCTAGGGTATAATGCATATATTCTTTAACATCACAAAAGCCTTGTTTCTCACAAAACTTGAACCTACAACTTTTTTGTCTGAAAATCTAACGATCTCACTCACGGATATAATTGATATAGCTGATTCAAAGACGGATGTCGCTGATCCAAAGGCGCAACGTACTAGATATTTTAGTAACATGATTTCATAAATTTATACTATGATTTATGGCCGGATGCTCGAACCATAAATGCAAAGATATAAACTCGAGTTGCTTTGTGTGTCGGACTACCATTTCCATTATTGGCCACATGCCCACATGTTTAAAGTAGTACTTAATCACATTAGTATATTGTAGGCTTTGTAACCACTTTTAGTTCAGACATATAAAGTATGGGTTGTGTTAACCATACCCCCTAGTGGGGGAATATTCTTTTTGTCCCCTCTCTGTCCTTCTTTTATTTCAGTACAACACAGTTTTTAGACAGTTTCTGTTCCGTATTTTTGACTGTTTTAAGCGTTTGACATATTAAACTTTATATTTTCTGTTCCGCACTTTCAGGTTTATAGTTTTTTTATATTAGCAAAATTATAAAAATAAAAAAAAAAAAAAAATAAATAAAATAGGGGGGTGAGGATAAAAAAGTAGGGGTGGGGATAAAGGGCCCCAATAACCTATTTGCACAATGCAACGTAAGCAATAACATTGTTGATTATCTGCCACTTGTCGGGTGATGTATTATTTAATCAAATAGCGGCATCAAGCGATTTTACTTTTAAATAAATAGAGTTATTAAATACGAAATCTTAATAAATAAAGTATTTATAATTTTTTTTTTTTTTTGGTTTTTTTTTTTTTTTTGACGGCGGGTTAGTTGTTAGATGTTAGTTGTTAGTTGTTGGCTCGAGTTAGTGTCGCATCCTCGGGCAGAGATACCAACCGCGAGCCTACTCCTATTCCCGATTCGCCTGATATCGTTAGAGCTTGTGGTTCCCAAGTGAGGACTTCCCGGTCAGTCACCCAAACCGGTACTACTCTCACTTGGGCTCGCTTAACTACTTAAGCCTTTACCACCAGACCACAAGCCCCATGATTGTGTTCAAGGCTCTAAGTTATAATTCTTTACGGTTTGACAACAAATTTAAATTTAAGGCTCGTGACACAATTTTAATATGGATCGACTATCGTATATGAGTTCATTGAGCGATTTTGATCAAGTTTATATGCTGCCTGACCATGGTTTCAACACCACATTTAAACATCGAAGGACATCAGGCAGTTGTTTTGCCTCAGTCCTTTCATAAGGTTGACTCGATAGGAGCTTGCATAACATAGAATGGGTTTTTTTCTTTCGGAAAAGATACGTAAGAATGGTTTTTGACTTTTGTGTTTTCAAGAAGTTGTCAAAAGACTCAAAACTCAAAACCGAGACCTTGGGTAGTTTTGACTTTTGACACAGTTGGTCATATACTCATATACCATTTGAGAGCTCCTAGAGTAATTTGAATATAGAATTTCAGCCCAATGTTAACAATCTGTGTCCAAGAGGTTGTGGTTTTCGAGAATTGATCACTGTTTTAGTAAATTTGGGCATCCATGCATGTAGATATACCAGAGCCATTACGATATCATTGGCATGGCGCAATCCATATGAAGTGTGATCATTGTATGACCTTTCTTATCGTAAGTATCGTTTTCTCTATCCAATTATTTTAACTAGCAAAGAGATTTTGTGATACAAGATGTTATTTAAGAAAAGATCGGAAGGGAGCGGATCTTTCCATCAACTTCAAATCTTTAATCTAGTGGTCTTAACAACTAGGCAATCAATTAGACAATCGAGGCTCTCAATATGATTGTCATATAAATGATTTGGAGGCCTAAAAAAGTGACTAATTATGTGTCTAAATGGATGTGGCAATAAATTATTGGAATATGAAGAAGTATGTTCCTTTGTTATCACCAACAGGATGGTGACACATAAGTTTAGGCATGTAATTAAACATACCAGTTAGGTATAACAATCAATGCTCGCCAAAAAAAATACCCTATTTGCCATGTTTGAGCGGGTAAAAAGGATATCAATGTAAGCAAAGTTAAAACCTAATTCATAAGCCTAACAATATATTTAAATCATCCGATGTATAACACAAAGTTTGTGCAATTTTATCATTTTCATCTTCTCAGTCAATTTTACTGTGCGCCATTTTCACTTAATTATGCAAACTCATGATCAAAACTTGTCAAGTACGCTTAACTAAAATTAAAGAAGACTCTTAACATAAATATCTTTGACAAGGTGCATATAAGAAAAGCGACACTGTGACAAAATCTTACATTGTGCAATATAAATTCATGGGTTTACACATACCCCTTAAAACTGAATACTTTCTGTTCGCGCCTCATAACAAAAATACGTAGTAGTTTGGGCCGTAACATTTTGGACCAACTAGCAACTAGCAATTGAAATGTATATCGTGTCTGACAAGTATATATGCTATTGCATTCTACTACTATTTTGTGCCACTATTTTTTTAACCATGCTAGTTTTGGCAAACTCATTCACAGAATAACTACTCATTTCTAATAGCAAAGCCATTGCCTTATTTATGTGTTTCATTCGATAGGACACCTAATTTTCTTCTAAAGAAACATCTTTTGCTTGCAAAAAAAGAAAATACACCAAAGATGAAACATTTCAAACTTCATAAACCCAATGTCAAAACCATTATAAATCCCGTCGACAATTAGTCAAAAGTCAACCTTTCAATATTTCAAACTTCAATATTTTCTTTAAATTTCCCTAAATTGACGAGAGAAATTACTATTTATATTTATTTATTTTTTTATAAAACCCTCTAATCTGTAAAATAATTCATAAAATTTTATTAGAACACATAGATTAAAAAACTTTTTCGTAAATCTCCTAATTTAAAAACTTTTTTCTTATGGAATCTTCCTAAGAGGGCTAGGTGCAGTGAAGAAGGCAGGCTCGCCGAGCTGATGTGGCAGCCTCGCCACCCTCGCCGTGCCTCGCCGCCACACCGCCCCCCCTCGCCGTGCCTCGCCAAACGGACCCTCTTCACTGCCCCGGCGAGGTTAATATTCTGACAAAAGGGAAATGTGGCAGATTTTTTTTTTTTTTTTTTTTTTTTTTTTTTTTTTTTTTTTTTTTNTATTTCAACTTTATGCATGGGGAGGTGATGAATCGTGACATGAAGTTTGTTATGGAGCCGCACGACAATATCCCGGACCCGGTTTTTAAGCAATTCGTCATCGAGCGGAAACGGGAGATATGTGCCAAACACGGGTGGCCGTGTAGTTTGTAGGATTTAATAGTTTTAAGTTTAGTTTTAATTAAATTTTAGTTATTTTATGTTTTTTAATAATATTATGTAACGTTTATTTAAGTTTAATGAAATTTTAGTTTTTTAATAAATTTTAATTGAATTTAAAAAGGAAAAACAAAAAAGAAAAAAGAAAAAAAAAACAAAAAAGAAAAAAGAAAAAAGAAAAAAAAAAGTGAGTGAAGGGTGAGGGGTGTGTTGCCAACAAAATTTGAGTGAGGGAAGGAAAAAGTGAGGGGATGATGTGACATAAGGGGATTGGGTGTAAGTGAGTGAAGGGAAATGGGGTGAGGGGTGTGTTGCCAACCCCCAAATAGGTAAAGCAAAAGTTAAATATTGAGCACTTATATTATGATGAAAGTGAGTGTAATATTAAAATATCTCTAATCTTTCATGATTTTTAACTCATATCAATAAAAAAAAAAATGTAACTTTAAGTATGCATTAATAACAAAATGACAACTTTCAAATTCTTTTATTTTTTCTTTAAATCAAATTAACCGTTTTAAGTAAAAAAAAAAAACAATTATCGATTAAAATCTTTCTATAATGTGATTAAAATGAATTTAATACTAAAAAAAAAAAAAAAAATACTATTTTATGCTTATTGTTTTCTAAGTGAATCAATATATTATATGAGAATATTATGAACTTTTTCGGTCACTTTCTTAGTCTTACATGACTTTTGAGATAAATCAACATGTTCTCATTTATAATATATAATACATTTTAGTTTTATCTTTTACGATACTTGTAAGATAAAAGAGATGTATATTCATTTCAAAAGCTATTATAATGATTTACATACAATACACACCTTGATTATTTGCAAATGTCAAATCAAATCCATTATAATATATGATATATCGTAATAATTAGTAACATAATCATTATTTAGTTTTTAAGTGTGGGCTAAATATACATACTTTAGATTTATGAATAACCGTAAAAAGAAAAACTCCCAAACATACCTTAGGCCAAATTCTACAGAATTATACCCCCAAATGTCTATATCAAAAGATTTTAGGGTCCGTTTGGTTGCCGTATTTTGGCATTGGGTTAGGAGATATGGTAAAAAACTAATGTTTGGTACATGATGGTGGGGCCCTTGATTGGGGATCAAGGATAAAAATCCGCTGTGTACAAATCCTAGGGGGGAAGCCACCTTTTCAATTGAATTGTATAAATGATTTGTCTTTTAGTAATAAAAATGGGTCCTACTTGAAATAAAATCACTTTTTCATACCTCTTCTTGTATTTTATTATAGTATTTTTTTGTTTTTACTTGTAAATTGATTTACGATATAAAAAATATATTAAATAATTATCTTTTTCTCTCTCATTATTTAATACCAAATCTAACTCCAAATCCAAATCTAAATCTAAATCCAAATCCAAATCATAAACCCTTCTACAAACCAAACGGGCCCTTAGATTTCTAAACTCCGTCACAATGTGGGGGTTTAAAAACCTCATTAATGTCCATTTAATGAGTTGTTACCTTGTGCTAAAAAAAGTTGTTACCTCATCATCCAAGTAACGTCGACATGACCCCTCTTTCTATATGCGAAAAAAATATGTTACAACATGTAACATACGATCGTTATCTGAATATATTTTAGGGGAAAACAAAGATTTATTAAAACACCAAATAGCCAAAAGGGCTACAAATCAGATTCCCATTGAGCTGCGAGATGGAGAAACAAAAACACCAAAGAACAAATTCATAAAGAAAACAACATGATCTAAAAAACATAACAAACTAAGATGTCACAACAGCTCCCAAGTCCTAATGGATTAAAAAGCCAGTTACTTGAGTTTAGATCATTTCGTGCGATTATGTTATCTAACCACAACAAAGAGAGACGTTGCAACAAAGGAAAAAAAAAAATTCTCCGGCTTTTACCTTCAACGACTCTTCTGGGCGAGCGTAGAGTATTATATTATGCCACTTCTAAAACAACCAAAGAAGATTAATATGTACCAAATATCGTTTTCTCTACCCAATTTTTTTAACTAGCAAAGAGATTTTGTGATACAAGATGTTGTTTAAGGAAATATCGAAAGGGAGAGGAACTTTCCACCAACTTCAAATCTTTAATCCAATGGTTTTAACACCCAAGCAATCAATTAGACAATGATCGAGACGCTCAATATTTTTGTTATCTTAATGACACGCCAAAGAAATGCCCCTATTTGCCAAGTTTGAGTCGGTAAAAATGATGTCAATTTAAGCAAAGTTAGAATACTTAATTCATAAGCCTAACGATACATCTAAATCATCCGATGTATAGCAAAAAGTTTATGCAAGTTTATCTTTTTCATCTTCTCAGTCAATTTTACTGTGCGACGTTTTCACTTAATTACTACAAACTCATGATCAAACCTTGTCAAGTACACTTAACTAAAATTAAAGAAGACTCGTAACACAAATATATTTGACAAGGTACATTTAAGAACAACGTTACTTTGACAAAATCCTGTAGTGTGCAATATAAATTCATGTGTTTTAAACGCACCCCTTAAAATCGAACACCTGTCAGCGCCTTGTAACACAAATACGGAGTAGTTCGGGCCGTAACATTTTGGACTAACTGGAAACTAGTGGTTGAAATATATCGTGTCTGACAAGTATATATTCTATTGCATTCTACTACTGTTTCGTGCCATTATTTTCAAAACCTTTTTAGTTTTGACAAACTCATTTACAGAACAACTGTTCATTTCTAATCAATGTTTTAAAAACCGGTTTTTAATTGATACGATCGAACTATTAGGTCACGGTTCAACCAGGGTTTTCCGCTCGAACCCACTTTCCAATCACCTGACCGGTTCATGATTCAACCGGCCAGGTCAACCCGAGTTTTAAAACACTCTTTCTAATAGCAAAGCCATCTTTTGGTCTTATTTATGTGTTTCATTTAATAGGACACCTAATTTTCTTCTAAAGAAACATCTTTTTTCTTCAAACTTCATAAACCCAATAAACCCAATGTCAAAACCATTAAAAATGGTCCTGTCGACAATTAGTCAAAAGTCAAACAACCTTTCAATATTTCAAACTTCCATATTAAAATCTTTAAAAAAAATAAACCTTCTCGAAGATTGAAAAGACAAGAACTAACTTGAAGAAAAAGAAAACAATTTATTAGGGCATAAAAAAACACAAGAGCATATACTCCTCTACTATATATATATAAACCATTCCCATCAACTCGTTTATAAAAAAACCATCTCTTTTATATAATTCTTTTACAGCCGCCCCCAAAATTCATTCATTCACAAAAAAGAAAAAAATGGATCAAATGACAACTGATCAAAGCTTGCAACTAATCGGAACAAAGCGACCGAAAACAAAGATCGTATGCACATTAGGACCAGCTTCACGGTCTGTTCCGATGGTTGAGAAGCTTTTGAAAGCTGGTATGAATGTTGCTAGGTTCAATTTCTCTCATGGCTCTTTTGAGTATCATCAGGAGACTCTTGATAATCTCAGAACTGCCATGGATAATACTGGGATTATGTGTGCTGTTATGCTTGATACCAAGGTATTGTTTCTTACTTTTTTTTGCGCGTGTGATTCACGCGCTCGTATGTTGAATTATGACCTAGTTTATGTGACGTCATGTTTTTTGATTGATTTTGTTGCGTTTGATTTAAGCTAACTGTACGGATCGTTGAATTATGAGATAGCTTTATATGTTTTGATGTTTTTTTTTTTATTTATTTTATAATGTTTGTTAATAGGTTTGGTTTTATAGATCGTTTGAATTTTTGACTTAGTTTTAATGACGTCATGTTTTTATGTTTCTTATGTCAATAGTTACTCTTATGAAATTATTATTTGTTTGCGTTTAATTCACGGCGAAAGTATAGATTCATATTTTTGAATGTGGTGGTTTTAATGTTTTGCAAGTTTACGCGATGTCATGTTTTTTGGTTTGTTTTTATTGATGGGTGATTAATTAGATTCAAAATTTTGCTGCGCTGTTTGCGTCAAAGTTACATGATGTTATTTCTGTTATTTAGGTCTTTGAGTGGTTTATATTGATGTTGACCTGTTAATGACCTTGTTTGTGACTGTTTTGTTTTAATTTGATTAGATTTTGTTGTGCGTGATTCACAGGCAATTGTACGGATCTAGAATTTTAACTAGTGGTTTATATATTTGTTGCGTGTGTTTAACGCAATGGGTATTTGATAAATTTTACGGTTGAAAAGGTTTATATGAATTTGACCCAAAACCGAATCTATTGAATTATAGGTGTTTGAGTGGTTTATATTGATTTTGACTACTCAATTACCTGGTTTGACCTTCAAATCCTTTTTTACCCAATAAAATACAGTAGTATGTTTTCACTGCAAAAAGTGAGTTTGTTTCCGAAGAAACTGATATGGTGAAATTGACACTTGGTATAGAACAAGTGCGCATAACATAAAGGATGCTGTTTCCTTTTGGTGGGGTTCGTTGATTGGCTTTTTTGATTTTTCTCTTTATGTATAGTTGAAGAATAAGTGACAAGTGCTGATTTCTCAATGGAGAAAATAAATGAGTCATTTGTTTGTTTCTGATATCTGAAGTATTTTAATTCTCAGATGCTGTATGGGTTATTACCTGTACTTATTAAATAAAAAAGAATCTGTATGTTTTTTTATAGTCGTGGAATAAATTATAAACAAACAAAACTTGTATAACTTGAATTTGTCTTTACGTTATTTCATGTTTACGTATGTGAACTTTTAGATCCCCATAGCCCTAATTTGACATGATACTGATAAATTAATTTTGATTCAGAAGTGTGTCTCTATTTATGAACATTTAGGTATTTGATCAATAGAAAAGTATTTGTGAAGTTATGTATTAGATCACAAGCTTTTTATGAAGAGCATATGTGTTATGTGATATTGTGAAATTTGGACAAAAAGCTAATAGTGTAGGGGGCGTATCTCTCTCTCGTTGGGGTAATGTAATTAATTGTTATGCTCACGAGAAACTTAAACGCTGAATGAATTTGTTGATTGTGTACTTCCTTATTTGAAGATTCTTAACTCAGCCATTAATTGCAATGTATATTTAATTCTGGGCCGTTTATTATTTTTTTGGCAAGATATTTCAATGTACTTTTTCACAACAGATTATTCATTGTGTAATTGTTGGAATAATTTGTTAATTTTGTCGTGACAATTCAGGGTCCAGAGATTCGAACAGGGTTTCTGAAGGATGGCAAACCGGTCCAACTGAAACAAGGTCAAGAGATCACCATTTCAACTGACTACACCCTCAAAGGCGACAGTGAGACAATCTGCATGAGCTACAAGAAGCTAGCCCACGATGTTAAACCTCAAAGTGTTATCCTCTGTGCAGATGGTACCATTTCATTCACTGTTTTGTCCTGTGACACTAAAAATGGCTTAGTTCGTTGTCGTTGTGAGAATACTGCTGTTCTTGGTGAACGTAAGAATGTTAATCTACCGGGGGTGATTGTGGATCTTCCTACATTGACTGAGAAAGACAAAGAAGATATCATGAAGTGGGGTGTTCCTAATAAGATTGATATGATTGCTCTATCCTTTGTCCGAAAAGGTTCTGATCTGGTTGAGGTCCGCAAGCTGCTGGGAGAACATGCCAAAACCATCCTTCTCATGTCTAAGGTTTGCATCTTTTCCTTCTTCTTCTTGTTCTTCTTCTATTACTGGAAAATGGCCGGGTTTGGTAACAGAAATTATAGCTGAAATCTTTGTATTAAATTGTTCGGGTCGTTTTATTTGACAAGATCTTGATGTTTCTAAGATGTTTTATACATCACAAATACACTTCATTTGATTTCGACTTATTACCTTTTTAGCTAATCTTATTTTATTGTATGCCTTCCCAATAATCTGTTGGACATAAAGTATAGGCTGAGTTATGAAACTGCCACCTTTACTCTAATAATAATGAATAAATAGGGTCGATTTCATTGATTATTTTTGTCAATTATGTTGGTTTTAACTCGTAATCTTTGATAGGTTGAGAATCAGGAAGGGGTTGCCAACTTTGATGAAATCCTAGCTAACTCTGACGCCTTTATGGTTGCGCGTGGTGACCTTGGTATGGAAATCCCAATTGAGAAAATATTTCTAGCTCAGAAAGTAATGATCTACAAGTGCAACCTACAAGGAAAGCCAGTTGTAACCGCCACTCAGATGTTGGAGTCAATGATCAAATCCCCAAGACCAACTCGTGCAGAAGCCACTGATGTTGCTAACGCTGTTCTTGATGGCACAGACTGTGTCATGCTTAGTGGAGAAACCGCAGCTGGGGCCTATCCAGAACTTGCTGTTCGTACCATGGCCAAGATTTGCATGGAAGCTGAAAACACCATAGATTATAAGGATGTTTTCAAGAGGATCACTGCCAATGCACCTGTCCCCATGAGCCCACTT
This sequence comes from Artemisia annua, assembly GCA_014162995.1. Lineage (NCBI taxonomy): Eukaryota > Viridiplantae > Streptophyta > Magnoliopsida > Asterales > Asteraceae > Artemisia > Artemisia annua. The sequence continues at coordinate 54,419 of LBNU01036148.1, read as the reverse complement.
GAGAGTTTAGCCTCTTCTGCTGTTAGAACCGCCATATCATCAAAAGCCAGTCTGATTTTGGTTCTAACCAGAGGCGGTAGCACTGCTAAACTAGTCGCTAAGTACCGTCCAGGGATGCCTATACTGTCTGTGGTTGTTCCTGAAATCAAGACAGATTCTTTTGATTGGTCATGCAGCGATGAATCACCAGCTAGGCACAGTCTAATTTTTAGGGGTTTGGTTCCGGTTTTAATTGCAGGGTCTGCTAGAGCTTCCCATGATGAGTCTACTGAAGAAGCTATTGAATTTGCTTTGCAGCATGCTAAAGAAAAAGGACTATGCAAGACTGGTGATGCTATTGTTGCTCTACATCGTGTTGGAACCGCATCTATCATCAAGATTGTTACGGTAAAGTAATACATACATAATTGATACAGACTGATCTTCTAGATTGCGTCCATTTTTGCCCGTTTGTTGGCACCAATTATTTATCATCAGTGAAACTATAGTCGATCTTCGTATCGATAAACTGAGTTTTCTTTATGCTTTTATGAGAAACTATATGCAATGCGTAATGCATCTAAGGCTTTTTTGTTGAAAGTTTGAACAATAGCATTCTCACCAACGTTTTTGTTCGAATATCGACCAATGATATAACATGTGATTTTTGTTTACATAGATGTGTGGATTTTTTTTTTATTTTATTTTTATTATTTTTATTTTTTTTTATTATTATTATTTTTTCTTTCAATCTTATGTTGTTTAGCATGTCTGTATACTTGAGTTTGCGGTATGACAGTGTTAGAACATCATTTGAAACTTGTTTGCAGCACATAATGATGTTCTAATTGTTTTCGCAAATAGTGTGAGGTTGTGTAACAGGTATAGCGACATTACGCATGCTAGTTAACCGTATGATTTCGACAACTGTAGGCTTATACCATTTAGAATGAAGTACAGGTGCGTAGGGTCGCTATAGGTGTACATGATGATTTTGACAACTGCAGTGAACCTGAAGTTTGCTTTCTTCCTCTTCTCTTTTTCTAATTCCAAACTTTTATCGTAAAAAGCATAAACGTCTAAATCATATACCGTAATACTTTATGCTTGTATAATTTTGAATTTTTGATCGGCTAACCTAGAACACAGGATTAAAATAGCGATAAACTGTTTAAGATATTTTTTGCTAAGTTTGTTCGTTTGTATTTTATTTTATTTATTTCTTTCTTCACCACGTAAAGTACAGTAAAAGATATTTGTTCTCACATATAAGGTGTGCAAATAAACAAAGGGAATATGATGCCTACTTTATAAAGTAGGCAAGTTAGCTACTTTCCTTTGTAAAAAAGGGTAGGGACAGGGACTGAACTGTATCAGGGGCTTACTGCAGGGACTGAACTGTACATTTTGTAAACTTTTTTCAAATAAAATGTAGACAATTGCCTACTTTATAAAGTAGGCATCATATCCCCATAAACAAATTAAAAGGATGTATACTAGAATTAGTGATACCTCTTTTCTTCCTTTAGTTTATAAGTAATAAAGTGTCATTCGCTCAAACATGCAAAGGCGGTGTTTAGTCTACATATCCTTCTGTTTCTTATATCAAAATTATTCCAATTTTGTTAGATTGTTTTGGAAAACCCTATAAGGTTCTTGGATGAGGACATTATTAAGGTTTCTGGTCTCCTCCTATAAAGGATAAATCGACCTCTTGTGCTTGGTCTGTGGTGGATTTAGTATATCTAAGAGGAATTTTTTTTACTTGTTTCTGTCACAAGACATATTGAAGATTCATCCATCTGATATATGGTGCAGATGCACTCAATAAGCTCCAATAATCATCAATAAGCACTCAACTTGAACAAATTTCATCAAATTCTTCATTTTTCTATCTCAATATATGCAATGTATGTTATGACGTGGACCAATTAAGCACTAGTGATCTTGAAATAAGCTGTGTTAACACCAAACTAGCAGTAATGAATCATGAAATAAGCTACTTATACGTATTTTTCCAATTGCTGGTGGTTTGTTGACCTTTTCTTTTCCTGAGCAGAAGAGCATAACAACATACAGTCTTCTATCAATCACATAATATCTACTCTATATTATTTGTCCATTACCCTACGATTACAGTGCCATTCTCATTTGATTTGTATAGACCCGACTACTAGACATATTAGAACATTTTATATATGATAACTAGTTATAATATCCGTGCACGCACGGGGTTTTGACATAAGTTTTTGAAAAAAAAAATGACATAAAATTTTGAAATAAGTTTCATTTAAATGTACATTAATTAAGAACTTAAGCTTACCAGAAGTAGAAGTTAAGCAAGGTCACTATGCATCCATAACAAAATAATTAAGCCCATGTAGCTTAACGGTTGGGATAATTTAAAAGTGCCATTGCATTGCTTTTATTATCGTGTGATCTCTTTCACTTATCAACACTAAATTGCTATTGTTGTGAATGCAAGGGTACTATAGTGTTTATAAGTGGCTGTATTTTGAAATGATACTGGCTCATATCAAGTGGGCAAATTGAACATTTAATAATTGGCAAGTTGTGTTCTACAAGTTGATGCAAGTTGCTTATCCTTTCTACATGCATGAACTTGCAAGGATATTGAGCCTATAAATAGCTCGTTAGTTTCATGTTGAAGGCACACCAAAACACACATACAAGCAATCTTGTAGTGTTCTTAGTTTCTTCCTCTCTAGTTGTAGTTTGTAATATGTTTCTATAGTTTGAGAAATATATAAGAAAGTTTGGTGTTTACATTCTCTTGTTCAATTAGTTTTGTCTAATTTTCAATAAGCTAGTTTGAGGTTTAGTGTGGTGTTGAAACATACACATTCTTTACCTAGTCGGTGGGATATTATCGCGGTTATTCCACAACAAGTGGTATCAGAGCCGAGGTTATTCTTAGTATGCTCTGTGGTTGCAATTTATTTTGATCCTCCACATTAGAAAAGAATTACATTGGTTTTTTGGTTGAAGCTATTGAAAATTAATTTGTACACGAAATGGTGGATGACAAAGTTGACAAACCTTCCACATCGGTGGATCCAACATCTCCAAGTTGGGCTAGACCGGTCTTGACGAATGTAAGATTGGCGGTGGAGGTTTTTGATGGCACAGGCCATTTCGGTATGTGGCAAAGTGAGGTTCTAGACGCTCTTTTTCAGCAAGGTCTAGACATTGCCATTGAAGAAAGTAAACCAGAGGATGTAGAAGAGAGAAATTGGTTAACCATTAATCGGTTAGCTTGTGGTACGGTTCGTTCATGTCTTTCGAGAGAGCAACGATATGCTTTCTCAAAAGAAACATCCGCCTATAAACTGTGGGTGGCATTGGAAGAGAAATTTCTAAAGAAAAATTGTCAGAATAAGCTCTTCATGAAGAAGCGACTCTTTCGCTTCACATATGTACCGGGTACCACGATGAATGATCACATTACCAGTTTTAACCAACTGGTAACCGATTTGATGAATATGGATGAGGTGTTCAAAGACCAGGATCTAGCGTTGATACTATTGGGATCGCTTCCAGAGGAGTACGAGTTGCTTGAAACAACTCTACTTAATGGGAAGGATGACGTGTCTCTTAGTGAAGTTTGTGCCGCCTTGTATAGTAAAGAACTTAGAAGGAAGGACAAGCAGATTAGTTCAGGTGGAGACGCAGAGGTTTTGCTAGTCAGAGGTCGTTCGCAGAAGAAGGGCACCGATAAGAGATGGAGATCCAAGTCGAGGTAGAGACTAAGCAAAGATGAATGTGCCTTTTGTCATGAAAAAGGCCATTGGAAGAGGGATTGTCCAAAGTTGAAAACCAAGGACAATTATTACAAAGGGAAAGCTGTAGCGGAGGCGAATGTCACCAAGTGTGATGATGAAGAATCAGATCTCTCACTTGCAACATCGTCAACGAAG
>LBNU01036148.1:1118-30122 GCA_014162995.1 Artemisia annua | reverse complement strand
AAACTAGAGATACAACGCTTTTAAACTATCTAAAATAGCAACTTGAGTCCTTGTAACTTTGAGGTGATGTGTTGACGAGCTTTCCAAAGATCTTCAAAAGCATAAAAGTGATCACTTGCTCGGATTTAGAGAGTTAAACTTCATAATTATATTTGAGCTTTGATTAAGCGTCTCTTTTACTTTCTTGCGCCTTTGAGAAATAATTTGTCTTCACGGGATTTTCACAAGCAGATTTCATTTTTTACTTGACTTTCAAACTCTTTTCCACATCTCGTGCTCGTTTTGGGCTTTTAGGTTGCTTTTCATGATGTTTTTGCAATATCCATACCTGCACAGTCATAAACACAAAAACACGATATCTTTGGCTTTGAACGTTAGTTTTTGGTCTATAATAGTCTAATAATGGTGAATAAAAGGTATGTGAATAAGCACATATCAAGATCCTTTCAACAACCACTAGGAGTAGGCCAAGTGGAATTTAATTATCAAAAAAACTGAAAATTAAGTAAATGTCCAAAAGGGTATTATAGGAATTTTGCACTTTTGTTATTTTCACTAAACCTACTTAATGAACATCCTTTTTCCCCTCATCATAATAATATCAGCCACCTCCTACTATTTCTCCACCCTCCCATCTCAATTTTCCGACTACCGTTCGCCGCCTGCAAATCCCAGTCTGCCGCCCCTATTTGTACTATGTATCACGGTTTAAACCCTCTCTGACCCATCATAATAATATCACTGTTCGCCTCACGATAAATCCATACATACTCTATCTTAAACCCTAAGCCGACGTCGAATCATTGGATCTTAAACCCTAAGTTGTAAAAGTAAGATCCAATTTAGACCATTGGATGTTTTGATTTGTATTAAATGAGATTGATGTTTGATGAATGACATTTGTGTAATTAACAAGAACTCTAGGGGCTTTATGTATCACAATTCACCAGAATAAATACATTTTTATTTTTTACTTTTCACATTAATCTCTCTTTTACACGTTAGTAGTCCATAATTAATTGTTGACTTTTCTATCTGTAATTTAAACATACACTTTTATAATCAATACAATACACAAAGTTAATTTATTTTATACAAAGTCAAGGTTTTGGTCATTGAAATTTTAACAAAAGTCGATCAATGACATTTCGTTATTCGGAAGTGACGATACACAAATATAAAGGGAAACTCACATACACGTATCCCAACACGAATAACACAACTACAAAACTCCAAACCGGTATACAAAATTACTAATTTGTTGCCACACCAATATTAAATTATACGTAGTAATATACTGTATAGTATTAGTTGATATCTGACACATCAAATTTCAAAATGATACATTAAAATACAATATATATTTTATACATTAAATAACAACCAAAATAACAACCTATCAAAACTGAACAAATGAGATACATATACAGAAATGTGTATAAAGAACCAATCTAAAAATTTGCTACACTAATACAAGAAATCCTATTTAATTATATACATGTTGATACAACAGCGTCACTAATCCACCATGTATCCGGTGTACCGGCGATGCATCCGGTGTACCGGCGACACATACCACAATGTATCCGGTGTACCCGCGACAGTTGAAAAAAAGGCTTATATCCCCGTCACCGAAAAATAACCTCATCAACGGATCTGAAAAATAACCATTCAGCCATCGAAACCACAAACACCACGATTTGAAAAAAAATCTTATATCCTCGTGACCGGAAAATAAACGTCGNAATTTTAGAAATTTTTTTTGAAAAATTTTGAAAAAATTTTCGAAAATCTTTTTTTGACAAGTGATTAATTTTTTTCTTCACATGTGACGAAAAAAAAAATTCACATGTGAAGAAATTTTTTTTATCACATGTGACGGAAATTTATTTTTTTCAGATGTGACGAAAAAAAATTTTCACATGCGACGAAATTTTTTTTCATGTGTGACGAAATTTTTTTTTCACACGTGACAAAAAATTTCGTGAAATTTTTTTTTCACATGTGACGAAAAAAAATTTCGGAAAAAGATTTTCGGGAAAAAAAATTTCGGAAAAAAATTTTCGGGAAGAAGAATTTTTCGGAAAAATTTTTTTTTGGAAAAAAATTTTCGGGAAAAAATTTTTTTTTCGGAAAATTTTTTTCGAAATTTTTTTTTTCAAATTTTTTTTTGAAAATTTTCGAAAAATTTTTAAAAATTTTTAAAATTTTTTTTAGAAATTTTCAAAAAGTTGATTAACTAATATTAGCCATTAGATCAAAGTTAAAGTAGGATAAAATGAGTGGCTAGGATTGCTTCTCGCGTTCTCACATAAATTTGATTTCTCATTTGAACGCTCCACTATATATATATATATATATATATATATATATATATATATATATATATATATATATATATATATATATATAGTTGGGATCAAATAAGATCAAGATTAAAGTTTTAAAAATAAGATCCTTTCAACAACCACTAGGAGTAGGCCAAGTGGAATTTAATTATCAAAAAAACTGAAAATTAAGTAAATGTCCAAAAGGGTATTATAGGAATTTTGCACTTTTGTTATTTTCACTAAACCTACTTAATGAACATCCTTTTTCCCCTCATCATAATAATATCAGTCACCTCCTACTATTTCTCCACCCTCCCATCTCAATTTTCCGACTACCGTTCGCCGCCTGCAAATCCCAGTCTGCCGCCCCTATTTGTACTATGTATCATGGTTTAAACCCTCTCTGACCCATCATAATAATATCACTGTTCGCCTCACGATAAATCCATACATACTCTATCTTAAACCATAAGCCGACGTCGAATCATTGGATCTTAAACCCTAAGTTGTAAAAGTAAGACCCAATTTAGACCATTGGATGTTTTGATTTGTATTAAATGAGATTGATGTTTGATGAATGGCATTTTTGTAATTAACAAGAACTCTAGGGGCTTTATGTATCACAATTCACCAGAATAAATACATTTTTATTTTTTACTTTTCACATTAATCTCTCTTTTACACGTTAGTAGTCCATAATTATTTGTTGACTTTTCTAGCTGTAATTTAAACATACACTTTTATAATCAATACAATACACAAAGTTAATTTATTTTATACAAAGTCAAGGTTCTGGTCATTGAAATTTTAACAAAAGTCGATCAATGACATTTCGTTATTCGTAAGTGATGATACACAAATATAAAGGGAAACTCACATACACGTATCCCAACACGAATAACACAACTACAAAACTCCAAACCGGTATACACAATTACTAATTTGTTGCCACACCAATATTAAATTATACGTAGTAATATACTGTAATACTTATAGTATTAGTTGATATCTGACACATCAAATGTCAAAATGATACATTAAAATACAATATATATTTTATACATTAAATAACAACCAAAATAACAACCTATCAAAACTGAACAAATGAGATACATATACAGAAATGTGTATAAAGAACCAATCTAAAAATTTGCTACACTAATACAAGAAATCCTATTTAATTATATACATGTTGATACAGCAGCGTCACTAATCCACCATGTATCCGGTGTACCGGCGACAAATACTACAATGTATCCGGTGTACCCGCGACAGTTGAAAAAAAGGCTTATATCCCCGTCACCGAAAAATAACGTCATCAACGGATCTGAAAAATAACCATTCAGCCATCGAAACCACAAACACCACGATTTGAAAAAAAATCTTATATCCTCGTGACCGGAAAATAAACGTCACCAATAGATCTTGGTTGGCCAGGTATGGTTGGAAACGGAAAAATAAATATTGGTTGTTATCACCTGATATACCAAATACACCAACCAATCTTGGTTTTTTTTTCATGGTACATTCGATACATGATACAAAAGATACATAGCGTATCACTGAAACAACACATCTGGTTAGGGTTCTTAAACCATGGCGGCGGCAGTTTGCAGTCGACTAGGAAAGATGACGAAGGTTGTATATCCGAGGTGTACAACTACAAATGTATCACTGATACAATAAAACAAAAAAAATCACATATATACCAAAAAAAAAACAGCACATATTCACCAAATTCCGGCGACATCAAAACCACATACCACAAAATCCCACACCACAAACTCGTACCCATCATTTTTCCTTTGGCCATCGAAACCACGACACTAGCCCACCATGTCTCCGGTGTACCGACAATGTATCGAAACCATGATACACATCTAAGAAAAACCCAGTTATATTTCAACAACATAACCCTTCACAATCAGATCTGTAAAAAATAGTATCCCAGCTATTATGATATCGAAATGCTGCCAAACAGATCTCTGTAGAAAACCCATTCAAATGGAATAACCCAAATTGATTTTTAATGATTTAAAGGACGACAAGCGACATATGGTGTTTGGATCTTGGTTTGCTTGGATATGTGTAATGAATGGTAAATGAGAGATGGTGAGACAACAGATGTGAGTAAAAAAAGGAGATAGGGTGTTTTTGGGTTCCCGACAATGATGTTAGTTACCCATATTCCGGCGGCTGTTGGATTTTGTTTACCCAGATTTATGTGACTATAGGGTGTCGCCAAGAGTGAACTAGCCAGATTCCGGTGGAGTGGTGTTTGGCATTAGATCTGACCGGATCTTTTATGTGTAGTTTGAGTTTATGACGGTTCCGGTAGGGATGGAGGTTTGTAGATCGAGAATGTAGGAGAAAATAGGAAGATTTATTTTAGAGATATGGCGGTGGCTGTTGTTAAAATGGTCGCCGGAAAACGACCAAAGATAAGTGGTCGCCGGAAAATTAATGGGGTGGTTTGTTTTTGGGAGAGAGAAATAATTGGATCTAAAAGTGAGGGGCGGTTTGTTTTTAGGAGAGACAACTAAGCTAGATTTTATGAATAATATGATGGGTCAAATACCTAAAACACCCTTTTCATTATATTAAGATTTTTTTTAATTAAATGCCACTTGTCACTTTTTCATTGGGATCTATATGTTCAAGTGGTGAACACTCCTAAAGTGGTAAACAGTAGGCACCAATAACAATGAAACAACTGTCTTTTTCTTTTAAAAGAAAATGTAAACTAATTTATATATCTTTAAGGGTATTATAGTAATCTTCACATTTTACATAATCTCATATTCAAAGTCAATCCCATATTATTAGCCACCTTTTTCATATTATTAGTAACAAATACGTTACTCATTCAACAAACATATTCATTCACCATACATTCATCATCACCAAGTTAATTCGTTATTCATTCACCAGTCATTCATCATCACAAAAGAATAACGAATTCATTATGCAAATTAACCACACATTCACCAAACTATTTCACATCTTTATCATCATGAGTAGCACATCACAGATTTTATCCATTCAAGGTAATCGTATCATTCATATGCCGCTATACATGATACATGTTTAAATAATTTACAAATCACCCAAGTCACCCAAATCCTCCTTTTATCTAAAATAATTCCGGCAAACAACCCTATATCAATTATGAAATATGCAGATCTAACCACGAAACCTCCATATATGTGATGTCGCAGCTGGCTTACCAAAACCAACGTAACCACATCTGTTAATGCCCACGCCGACGCGTTTGACCGCCGATAGAATCTAGGGGGAAAAAAAACCACCCTAACCGCCTCCTATCTCATTGTCGGGAACGGCCATCGGTCATCAGAAACCCGTTCGAATACTTTAAACGCAGTCGGTATTGGGTTAGGATAATCTAACAGCGGGCAACAGTATAGCCTTACGCAAAGATAGCCTATCTAAGAAATCATTGGGGAAATAGAAAACAAGATTAGGAATTTTTGAGGTTTTTATAGGTTAGAAACCAAACTAGAGAAAAACCCCTACACCTATATGTAGAAACTAAGAAAGACATCTCTATAAGATAGGATTTAGCCTAAGATAAGAATCTTAGTTGATATCGAGGACATTAGAATAAATATAAGGAAACCTTTAGGTACAAAATACGGAATTTAAGAATAACAAAGGATTAGATAGAGTCGGTGGTTTATTAACAAGATAGGAACAAGCCTTTAGGACTTAGAACTTTAAGCCTTTAACACCTATTTTAGTAACAAGATAAGAACACTAGTCAAATTCTTGCCTTTTAGGAACAAACCATTTTGAGAAAATAGTTTGCCTAGACCTAGCCTCATAAGTAACCAACCCATATTAGGATTTTCCACATGACTTTAAGGATTTAGAAATACCTAGGAATGATACACCATTAGGACATCCCGAGCTTACCCTAAGAATTTATAACCCAGACTTAGAATACCAATTATAACTAAGAATAAGACATTCAAGGATTTTAGATTACATCTTAGGATTTGACATTTCTTAGGTTATACATTAGGAATTCTACTTAGGAGAAACTATGGATGATACTTTATCCGGTTTCAAGTACATAGGATCAGTAATACTTATAATAATAGTGATACTCGTAGTAATAGACAATGTAGGATGAAAGAGTAAACCCGAAACTTTACCTAAGAATAATGATACTCCTAATAAACCCTTAGATAAGAAATCACCTAGCCCTTATCCCCATGTAGGACCCTCTTCATCGATTAAGTCAAAACATACCACTTTAGGATTAGAAGAACCTTAGGGGGAAAACAAATCTTGAAGGAATCTAGTAAATCTTAAATTCCATTAGATACCATCTTTCAAGTATCCTATACTCTTACTCTTTTGTTTAATCTTATCCTCCCGCTTTATTTTCTCATCCTTCCATTCTAATCTTATTCTCCCGCTTTCCTACTCTACCGTTTAATCCTACCCTTCCACTCTTCGTTATCTTCCACCCCTTCATACTTACATATTTCATCCCTTGCCTTCCTTTCTTCCTCTTCACCCTTTCCTATAAAATCCACCCTTCCACTTCATCCATCCTTTCGTTCCTCCGTCATTTTTCACTCTATTTTTCCTACTCTATATTCTCTCCCTACCTCGTCCTACAATGTTCTAAAAGTTAGAACTTGTATTTCTCGTCATATCGCAAGATTCTATTAGTTAGATCTTGTAAGAATATCTATGCCGAACTTTAGTCCTCATTATGTTCGACTATGATATTATACTGTCTCACCTTGCAAAAGTTGCAAGAATGAGATAGTTAACGTCCGATACTACCAGGTGACTAGTTGCAAAACAGGGAGACTGTAGAACTTGTCACCATGGCTAGAACTTGTCTCCATCATGGCTAGAACTTGTCTCCACCATGACTTGAACTCGTCTCCAAAACACTCCCATACCACATTTCCTTAAGTGTGGTAAATTCTCTTCATTTTCCGCCGATACTACTAAAGGATGATTTATGATGACTATTCTATTAAAATGAATTAGGACGCTTCTTCATTTTAAGAAGAACGTTATAAATCAAATGGATCATGAATTTAAAGCTCTTGCTTACAAGAAGAATTGGGAGGCCTTTACTTGTGAGTAATGAGATATAAATAAATGAGTCCAAGTATCTGGCACATGTACAAGTTTAAAGTGGTAAACAGTAGGCACCAATAACAATGAAACAAGTGTCCTTTTCTTTTAAAAGAAAATGTAAACTAATTTATATATCTTTAAGGGTATTATAGTAATCTTCACATTTTACATAATCTCATATTCAAAGTCAATCCCATATTATTAGCCACCTTTTTCATATTATTAGTAACAAATACGTTACTCATTCAACAAACATATTCATTCACCATACATTCATCATCACCAAGTTAATTCGTTATTCATTCACCAGTCATTCATCATCACAAAAGAATAACGAATTCATTATGCAAATTAACCACACATTCACCAAACTATTTCACATAGTAGCACATCACAGATTTTATCCATTCAAGGTAATCGTATCATTCATATGCCGCTATACATGATACATGTTTAAATAATTTACAAATCACCCAAGTCACCCAAATCCACCTTTTATCTAAAATAATTCCGGCAAACAACCCCATATCAATTATGAAATATGCAGATCTAACCACGAAACCGCCATATATGTGATGTCGCAGCTGGCTTACCAAAACCAACGTAACCACATCTGTTAATGCCCACGCCGACGCGTTTGACCGCCGATAGAATCTAGGGGGAAAAAAACCACCCTAACCGCCTCCTATCTCATTGTCGGGAACGGCCATCGGTCATCAGAAACCCGTTCGAATACTTTAAACGCAGTCGGGATCGGGTTAGGATAATCTAACAGCGGGCAACAGTATAGCCTTACGCAAAGATAGCCTATCTAAGAAATCATTGGGGAAATAGAAAACAAGATTAGGAATCTTTGAGGTTTTTATAGGTTAGAAACCAAACTAGAGAAAAACCCCTACACCTATATGTAGAAACTAAGAAAGACATCTATATAAGATAGGATTTAGCCTAAGATAAGAATCTTAGTTGATATCGAGGACATTAGAATAAATATAAGGAAACCTTTAGGTACGAAATAGGGAATTTAAGAATAAAAAGGATTAGATAGAGTCGGTAGTTTATTAACAAGATAGGAACAAGCCTTTAGGACTTAGAACTTTAAGCCTTTAACACCTATTTTAGTAACGAGATAGGAACACTAGTCAAATTCTTGCCTTTTAGGAACAAACCATTTTGAGAAAATAGTTTGCCTAGACCTAGCCTCATAAGTAACCAACCCATATTAGGATTTTCCACATGACTTTAAGGATTTAGAAATACCTAGGAATGATACACCATTAGGACATCCCGAGCTTACCCTAAGAATTTATAACCCAGACTTAGAATTTAAGATAACCAATTATAACTAAGAATAAGACATTCAAGGATTTTAGATTACATCTTAGGATTTGACATTTCTTAGGTTATACATTAGGAATTCTACTTAGGAGAAACTATGGATGCTACTTTATCCGGTTTCAAGTACCTAGGATCAGTAATACTTATAATAATAGTGATACTCGTAGTAATAGACAACGTAGGACGAAAGAGTAAACCCGAAACTTTACCTAAGAATAATGATACTCCTAATAAACCCTTAGATAAGAAATCACCTAGCCCTTCTCCCCATCTAGGACCCTCTTCATCGATTAAGTCAAAACATACCACTTTAGGATTAGAAGAACCTTAGGGGGAAAACAAATCTTGAAGGAATCTAGTAAATCTTAAATTCCATTAGGATACCATCTTTCAAGTATCCTATACTCTTACTCTTTTGTTTAATCTTATCCTCCCGCTTTATTTTCTCATCCTTCCATTCTAATCTTATTCTCCCGCTTTCCTACTCTACCGTTTAATCCTACCCTTCCACTCTTCGTTATCTTCCACCCCTACATACTTACATATTTCATCCCTTGCCTTCCTTTCTTCCTCTTCACCCTTTCCTATAAAATCCACCCTTCCACTTGCATCCATCCTTTCGTTCCTCCGTCATTTTTCACTCTATTTTTCCTACTCTATATTCTCTCCCTACCTCGTCCTACAATGTTCTAAAAGTTAGAACTTGTATTTCTCGTCATATCGCAAGATTCTATTAGTTAGATCTTGTAAGAATATCTATGCCGAACTTTAATCCTCATTATGTTCGACTATGATATTATACTGTCTCGCCTTGCAAAATTTGCAAGAATGAGATAGTTAATGTCCGATACTACCAGGTGACTAGTTGCAAAACAGGGAGACTGTAGAACTTGTCACCATGGCTAGAACTTGTCTCCATCATGGCTAGAACTTGTCTCCACCATGACTTGAACTCGTCTCCAAAACACTCCCATACCACATTTCCTTAAGTGTGGTAAATTCTCTTCATTTTCCGCCGATACTACTAAAGGATGATTTATGATGACTATTATATTAAAATGAATTAGGACGCTTCTTCATTTTAAGAAGAACGTTATAAATCAAATGGATCATGAATTTAAAGCTCTTGCTTACAAGAATTTGGACGCCTTTACTTGTGAGTAATGAGATATAAATAAATGAGTCCAAGTATCTGGCACATGTACAAGCATTTCCTACTCCGTTTGTACAACTCTTTTCTTCCCTTTTATTTTTCTCGACTCATTCTTTCCCCTATTCCTATGTTCATCTAAATCTCAGGACGAGATTTCTTCTAAGGGGGTAAGACTGTAACAACCCACAAAATCTCATCACTATCATTCCCACTACAAATACCTATATCAGGTGTTTCACAGGTAAATTTTTGCTTTTTATGTGTATTTACTACATGCATGACTCTCTAGACCTGCTCACGTATCCACACAAGCCAAAGATCTCCACATTCACATCTCATAAACCACTGGTATGTCAAGCATAAGATCACAACAACACCACAATAAGTAAAACTACCAATCTAACACACTAAACTCATCACAAAACCCTAATAAACCCTAATTAAGCCCTAATTAGGTCTATGTGCTTACTAAACCCTATATGCTTATCTAAACTAGTATGAAAGTGTTCAAGGCTTATGTATGAGTTACCTTAGGAACAATAGGATATATTAGCACCTTTAGACCCTAGTACAACCCCTTAGAGCTTAGGTACAATTCCTTAGGCACGAAACCATAATTAGGTTATAACTTCACGGAAACTAGGTCAAACCTTCCCAAATCTTTCCCATAAGTTACCACCACTTAGTATAAGCTTCTTAGGAATTAGGATTAGTCACTAAACACTCATAGGAACTTAACCTAGGTACTAAACCCTAATTAAAACCCTAATCTCTCACTAAGCAAAACTAGGTCTAAAACTAAACCTAATACCTAAACTAAGCTACCATAGCACCTCTAAACTAGCAACCAAGAAACCTAGTACCTCCCCTAGACCTAGCACACATCCTAGCACCGCACAAGCAGCCACACAAGGAGGTGCATCACCTCCTAGTCACCTTCTTCTTCCCGCGGCCACACCATGGCCACAACCGGCCTAGAACCGCCTATAGCCCCTCCTAGTCACCTTATAGCTCCTCTTAGTCATCTAGTAGCTACCCTTAGTTAGCCCCCCTCCTCGACACCACACCACCACCTTTGCCACTAAACACCCCCCCTCCCGTTACCCTATAAATACCCACGACCCGCAAACCATTCCAAACCACACCTTCACTTCTTTTCACCCCACATATTCTTTAGTTAGTAGTAGTATTAGGTCCCTAGTAGCCATAGAAGTCGAGTAGTGTGAGCCTTGAGTCCTTGTCGAAGTGATTTCCCACCAAGAAACCCTAAACCCTCGCTATTTTCATTTCGACCAAGTAAGCTCTTTCACTAGATCTAATCACTTAGGTACTGCCCTAGGATAGTTATAGGTTGCCTTAGATCACATAGGAACCCTTGCCTAAGCCTTGATCACTAAAACTTGCTAGTTTTTTTTAAAACCCTAATGTGTGTCGAATTCATGTTTATATACTATAAGCCCTTTCCATAAGCTATATGCTAATTTAGATAACTTAAATAAGCTAATATTAGTTAACCATACGCTAAGAAACCTTTTTGTTTCATAAAAATATGATTTGCATGGAATTAGGACTAGTTTTGCATTTCCATGCATAGGGGTATATATAGTAACTTTCTGAAAATATTAAGTCTAGGGACTATTTTTGACATTTCTTAGAAGTTATAAGTATAAGACCCTTTTTGCGAAATTATATAACCCTAGGATAGAAAGTAAAATAGTTATAAACTAATAAGGACTATTTTTGCAAAAAATATAAAGTTAAGGGTCTAAGTGGTAAATATTGAAAACTTATAAGTCCAAGGGTCATTTTTGCCATTTCTAAAAATATATAAGTATAGGGACTAATAGTGTTGAGTCTAGATAGTTATAAATCTAAATAATATAAGTAATATAAGTCTAGGGTAGATTTTGTAAATATATAAACTATAAGGGTATAAAGTGAAAGTATTTTCATATAATTATAAAAACCTAAAGTTAGAAGCATAACACAATACTAGGGAGCTTAATGTGAGGATTATTATGTGGATATTTCGTTTTGACGAGTTTGCTGGGTTTACGATTTAAAGTGCCCTAGCTCCTCAAACGATTATTGCATATACTTCTGAATTATGATGGCCCGAACGGTGTTGTGTTATAGCTAAACCCTAATAACAACATAACTCAATAGTAGGGAACTTCATGTGAGGAGTATTAACTTCTGAATTATGATGGCCCGAAAGGTATTATGTTGATAACATAATACAATAGTAGGGAGCTTCATGTGAGGAGTCTTATACTTTTGGATTGTGATGGCCCGAACGGTGTTGTGTTATATCTAAAACACTAAAAAACCTAAGAATGATTACTTAAGAAACTTGAACTAAATAACCAAAGCTTGACATACATCAACACCTACACTACCATCAGGATACGTGAGTAAGGCAGTCTAGTTTCCGAGTCACTTTTTACATCAATCAGATTTCCCTAAGCCCAGGTAAGTTTTCATAGTCTCACATCTTTTTAACTTTTCACTCTAAATGCTTTACAAACCCTGTGAGGGGGATACATGCTTACTTTTCATTTAAATAGAATACAAGTCTTTTTCTTTGGTTGTCGCACGAGTAAACTATCTGCCACCACTACATAACCAAATTCTTGAATCTAATCGCTTGTGATATTTTACACAAGTGAACGCGAATATAATAGATAGATCTATTGGAATTTGACCACTCCTTTTGATACTACCTCTCTCTAGAGGGTATCAATAAGTATCATATTTGAGCCTCCCGAAGGATTAACTTTGGCAAAGTTATCATTCCCATCCCCTCATGGTTGGGTCTGCAGCTCCCATGACCCGCATTGTTAACGTGTGGTTCATGAGCTTAGTGCAACATACCCACTCATGATAATTGTAGAATGCATTACAATAATCATAAACACTACATTTTCCTTCAAGGGTGTATCAACTGAACCCTGTGGAACTTGTATTCACTAACACCTAAACCTATGACTCACACTCAACACCTAGTGTTGACTTTTTAAGCATGTATCCTAGGTATACTACTATATGGAGCTATGGCAGGAGGAGACACTAAACTCGGAGGACTTTCAAATTGTTTATCATTTAAACATAATTTTTCACCTAGACTTTGGGACCTCAACATTAGTAAAAGTATACCTTTTACTGTAAAAACTCTGATATTTTAATGAATGATAACTTATTTTCTAAAAACGTCTCTTTTCGAGTCGTTTTCTATTACTGTAACTGTGATTCCATGAGGTAATACCCCAACCCTAAATCCGTTGCGAAACGTGAAAATGGGGGTGTTACATTACCATTAGGAGTATTGCCAATTTTCTTAAGCCTAACATCGATAAACATCCGCCCACAACAATTAACAACAAACCAATCAATAAATAATCAATAACTAGGTTTCATTAGACCTAAGCAAACATAAACAAACCTAGCCTAGCATGTTAAATGAAAGAAAAGCATACGAAATAATCAAACAACACATAGAAATATTGAATGATTAAAAGATAACTTATCTTTAATCAAACGCCGTCAGGTACTGTTTCCAGCTTGGATTCTTGACTTTGTCGTTTTCTTCACTTTTATGCTCAAAAAACGTCCAAAATGCTCCCTTTTCCCGAATTCCTCTTCAAAGTACCTAAATTCACAAAAGAAACGATTTGAGGCAATATTTAATCATATTATCACGACTTAGGGCTTAAATGACCCCTTAAAAGCGTAACACTTTTCGTCTCATCATGGCTGGATCAACCTTTCTAGTTAATGGCCCAGTATCATATACTGATACCTTCACAACAGCTCGCAAGTTTTCATTGTAC
Source organism: Artemisia annua (assembly GCA_014162995.1). Lineage (NCBI taxonomy): Eukaryota > Viridiplantae > Streptophyta > Magnoliopsida > Asterales > Asteraceae > Artemisia > Artemisia annua. The sequence continues at coordinate 16,347 of LBNU01036148.1, read as the reverse complement.
TTTAAAGAATCAAGTGATGTAGAATCCATATATTTTCACGTGTTCAACAAAATCTGTAATACCTCGTAAAAATCCCATGTCATTTATTAATGCTAATTACAGTTTTATATTAATCTGATTTAACTATGCCATTTTTGCGGACTAATTTAAATTTTTGTGAAATCGTTACATGTTACTTACTATAGTCACTATCAGAAGCTATATAATTTAGTGTGACTCGAATAACTCCTACTTGCGAACTAGAACCTAATTATACCGAGTGATATATATGTATATATATAAACCGTATTGAATCCTATATCTATATATATAAGAACTATAAGTATATAAATACATAAGTAATCGATAAAACTCCGTTTTCTTTCTTGAACCGACATCGACGTAACGTTTCCCGAAACGCGAGTCCGTAACTTATATTTGGGCCTCCGTATTATTTTAGCCCAACACGACATCCTTATTTTTCTTTCTAATGGGCCGAGTAACCCAAAGCCCAAATACCATTTTCTTTATTCCCTTTTCTTTGTTTCGTTGGGCCGAGAGAGAGACCCAAGCCCAAAAGATTTTTCTTTCTTCTTGGACTATCGAATTTTTCTTTCTTTCTTCTTGGACTGCTGCCGCTTCTCAAGCCCACACGAGAAGTATGAGATTTTCAAAAATAGTTGTTACATGTTTTTCATTCACTTTGTGATTCCTACACGATTCGAACCCGAGCACAACCAAAACGTAATGAGTTCTTTCTTTCCTTGTGTTTCTCCTCGACACCATAGCAACCCCATCAACTCGACATTTCCTCTTATTCGATTCATGTTCGTTTTCTTTTCTTCTTCCTAGCCAACTCGACACAACATCTTTGTCACCTCCACACTTGACAACACTCCACCCTTTTCTTTTTCTTCCTTGCGTGAAAGACCAACCAAACCCAAACATAGCCACCCTAACCTTCCTAATCTAACCTTAAACAAATATATTCTCTAAACCTTTCTTCCAAAGTTCATTAACCAATGGGTCTTATGTCACTTCTCACCCAACCAAGATTCACATGCTTCTTCCATAACATTTGATTATTCGATTAAGTACAAGAGCTTTTCCAACTCTTATTTGACCTACACTTAAAATAATCCAAGCCATAATCATAGCCTCAAGACTAAACCAAAGATACCCTTGACATACTTGTCCACATTCGAATGACTCTACCAACATGCTTCACATGTTTTGCAGGAAATCTCATAGATTCTCCTATAAATACCTTTAGTACACTTCACTCTCACCATACTTCACAAAATCTCACAAGAAATCTAAAATTAGAAATCCTACTTTCTTTTGTTCGTGCTACGGTTGAAATCTCAAAGGAGCTTCACAAGAGTTGGGTCGAATAGAAATATTTGGGTTAAGAAGATTAGGTCTCGATTTCATATTCAAAGGGATACCAAGTTTGCTCGTCTCTCGCTTCGTATTTTCACTCGTCCACTTCACCACCTTTGGGTGTTGTAAGTAATTGAATCTCTTTTCTTCTCTTTCGACATCTATTTTCATTTCGTACATTGCATGTTACATTTCTAACAATTTAAATACTAGTAATCATAAAAACTAGACCATGTTAAAAGTCACCTAGATGCCCTAGGAATGTCTCGATATCTTTTTATTCGAACGTAATATCTATATAAGTCTTGTCACAACTCATTTCTCTATACTAAGATGAACCAAGATAGCGAATCATGCAAACCTAATAACGTTAAACACTAGCTTAGACCGATCAAATCCCTAGCTCGCTCACACCATTTTCTAAGAACTTCAAAAACTAATTTGGGCCGAGCTTGGGCTAACGAGCCCATGTAATTCCTTTAAAAATTTTCGGAAAAACTAAATAAATTTCGAAATAAACTTAAAACTAAGAACTAAATTTTTATAAACTTTTATAAACTTAAATAAAATGGTTTTTGTAAAAATAAAAGTATATTATGTTAAAACTTAACGATTGGACTATTTTTGCAAAACTATTTCATTAAGGGACTAAAAGTGTCAAAACATTAAAAGTTTCGGACCTTATATAAAACAGTGAGAAAGTAATAAAATCTAGGGGTAGAAACTGTCATTTGATGAAAGATAAAGTAAAAAGTGAAAAAGTACTATTTTGGATTAAAAATGTAAATAATTTAACATAAGGACTAAAAGTGTAATATTTATTAAGACCAAGGGTTGAACATGTCATAAACATAAATACTTTTAAAAAATTATATTACTTTATTTAGTAAATTCTTTTTTTTACAAATATAACCATGACCTTATACTAAAAATATTTATAAAATATTTTACTTATATAATACGAAAAGGTTATAAGTAAAATAATACTTATTATTATAAGTTACTTTTGAACTCGAGACATTAAAACGAAAATTCCGACATCACTACATTTGAAGATACCGCATTCGTCATTCGCGCATCGAGATTATAAAACCGATAATAATAAATATATATATATATATCACATTAATTTAGGTTGCAAGTCGGAGGGTGTTCATTGCTAGTTCGTAACTACTTGCTGATTTTCGTTTGAACGTTAACTGGAAAACTACTTTATCAAGGTGAGTTTATAGTCCCACTTTTTAAACTGTTTTACTAAACCCCGTGGGGAGATACATGCGATAAAACCAAACACAAGTATTTTTAGTATGCTGTTATCTGATTTCCTGATATTGCCTAAGTTGCCCCTATGCTGAAAGACCCTCCTTCACGTACCTTAATCACTTGCGAGTGAGCGCGTAATATAGTTGATAGATCTATTGGAAAGGACAACCCACCTAAGGCGATTCGGATTTGTCGTCAGGAGGTGAGCTATATTCGTATTTTGGGAAAACCTAGCATAGATTTCCCCGAGGGCCCCTTTTTCGTCATTTACATCCTTCGTGGTGTGGGTGATTTGCAACTGAACGTAAAGGCTTGTGTATCGTGAAACCTTAGGAGCAATATCGTATGTGTAGATTAATTTTTATACATACTTGTTACCGAGATGTCCCGTGAGCTCATTGATTTTTAAAACTGTTGTCTTGTGTTCAAATTATTAATACTTAAACTACTATAGATTCACTCAACCGTTGTGTTGACCTTTTTAGCATGTTTATCTCAGGAAACTAGCGGGCATGATGGCACGGAGCTGGCAAAAGGGCACATGACCTCCTTTTTTATCTTAATAAACTTATCATTCTTTTCAAACTCATCGTTACTCTTGAAGTATTTTTACTTCATGGGAAAAATCTTTTTTACTCTGAATATTAAGTTTTCATTGAATGATATAAAATCTATCTTTTGAATTAATTACTATAAGTTTGACTGTGATCGATACGTAATTACCCCGAATAAGTCTTCCGCTGTGTTCCAAAAATTTTCGGGGTGTTACAGATTGGTACCAGAGCCAAGGTTATAGAGAACCAAAGAATTTTTTTTTTAAATATTTTGGACTACAACCATACGATTTTGAAACGAATTATTTTACATCATACCACTTGTGCCCTCCGTACCAGCGCTTGTCGACATCATGCTTTAAGGTTTGATTTTTAAAATGCCGTATACTGAGAATCATTTTTAGCATCATAACTTATTCATGTATAGCATTATGTAGACTAAATAACTTATATTATTATTGGGATATTACAGTACCATGTCGCCCCCTATTATCATATTATCTGACAGTGATGACGCACCTCCGGCATCATCCCGTATTCCTACCGTCATTCTATCTGACTCTACCTTACCCGTTTCCCCGATTCCTTCTGCCATCCCATCCGGGAACACATCTGGAGAGACCGAGCCCTTCGAGGAGGGTGATGACGCCTCGACAGCTGTTGACTCGTTTGCTGATGGACCACTTCATCGTCCCCTCATTGGACCCATGACCCATGACCAGTACCTTTATGATCAGTACCTTCAGTCGCAGCAATTCTTGGCTGCAGACGATTGTCCTACCCCGCCTCCTAGCCATTATTCCGGATCAGATGCTGATGACGAGTCATCCGACTCGGATTCTGCTGATTCTGCTTCATCCATTCCACCTCCACCCCCGCCTGCACCGATTCGTTGGCGCAAGCGTGTTCGAGTCCTTGAACCTTTTGAGCCTGAGCCTTTTATGGAAAACTTCAAATACCGCCCAGATGGTTGTACTTTTCGTTTCATGGCTCGAAAACGAGTCCGTAGATAGCCTTCTTTTGTACCACCGCCACCATCAGTTCCATCACCAGTGTCTTCTGTACCATCCCTTGTGTCTTCGCCTTTACCTTCGCCCTCATCACCACTACCTGAGCCACATCCGTACATGTTACCTACCTTCACTACGCCAGAGATTTCGCCACCCATGCCAGCCCCTACAGTTTTCTACTCTCAGACTACCACTGTACCGATTCCTTCCCCCACTTTGTCTCCTACTACTTCACCTCCACCTACTACTACTGCTGAGACCATTCCATCCACTAGTACCCATAGGAGGGTTGATGCCAGGAGATGGTCATTTCTGTTGGAGGCCATTCGTCTTTGGAGATTTATAGAGGGATCCCCGAGAGCTGAGGAGCTTGGAGAGAGTTCCACAGCCGTGCTTCCGGTCACTGGAGAGCCGATGCACCACACTATCCCCCTATTAGCTGCTAGGTTGGTTAGACATGAGGATCGTATTGATGAGATTGTGAGTGCTATAGAGGAGATTTCTCTTGAGCGAGTCGAGAACATAGAGGAGGAGGTCACGAACCTCGTGGCACACAGAGTAGCTCCAGAGCAGGTGTTTCAGCTGATGGGCACAGAGATTGAGGAGATTATGGATACTGTCACCGAGTTTGGACATCGACTTGACGCCCAGAGTCAGGAGATTCAGGAGCTGAGGGATATTGCCACGATGACTCAGCAGATGTTGGAGCATCAGACGCAGGAGTTAGCCACAGCTAGTGCCACCATACATACACTCAGCACTACTCTTGAGGAGGTCCAGGCTAGAGAGAGGTATAGAGATGTAGAGATGCTGGAGATGATCAGGATCATCCGAGGGTTAGAGCGTAGATCATGAGACGCACCTGGAGCATCATAGATTCATGACGTATCACTACATGCTAGGACATCTTAACTTGCCTTGCGTGGCATTAATAATTTTGTATTGTATTGTTTTGTAACAATGTAACAATTATTAAAACCTTGTGTTGGTTACGATTGTACTGTAATGATATTAATCTATGTTGTTTTAGTTGTTTGATCTTATGTTATACCCTTGTGAACTACCATATTGAGATTCATTATAAATTCCATGTGTGTTGTTACATTTCGTGATGATTATTTATGAATGATATGGATTATCCTGATGTATGTATTCATAGTGTAATTGTAATGTATTTAGTGATGATCTCGACTATTATGAACTTAGTTATATTTTCCTACTAGTTGTAAGGAGATCGATGATTGGAGTTTAACTTATGCACTTGCGATTTTATAGAACTATGGCCCCTAGCAAGACTGCACCTGCCGCTACCCCTGCCCCCGTCATGACTCAAGCTGCTATCAGGAAGTTGATTGCTGATGGAGTCGCTGCAGCAATGGAGCAGCAGGCAAGATCAAGTAGTGAGTTCCGACCTACTGCAGAAAGCGAGACTCCCACAACTCACAGATGTAGCTACAAGGACTTCATGGCTTGTAAGCCTACTTACTTCAAAGGAACTGAAGGAGCAACGGAACTTGCTCATTGGTTTGAGAGGATTGAGACTGTATTTGTTAGAAGCGGCTGTGCCACTGAAAACAAAGTCTCGTTCGCTACAGGAACCTTACTGGAAGATGCTCTCTCGTGGTGGAACGCGACAGCTCAGAAGATGGGCATAGAAGAGGCCTATCAAATCACATGGACTGATTTCAAAGAAAAGATGTTGAAGAAGTACTGCCCGAGAGGAGAAATTAAGAAACTTGAAGATGAGTTTCACCTTTTGGTTGTAAAAGGGGATGACCTTAAGGCTTATGATAGGAGATTTCAAGAGTTAGCCCTACTATGTCCCTCTAAGGTGTCAGACTTGGAGAAGTTACTGGAGAAGTATATCGAAGGACTACCAAGGAGCATTGAGGGAAACGTTACCTCGTCTAAACCACAATCTTTGGAAGAGGCAATGTCTATTGCCCAAAGGTTGTTAGACAGGGAGATTAAACGGAACTCTGCTCAAGGAAATTTCGATCACAAAAGGAAATTTGACGATCGTAGGATAACAGACAACAACCGCAATGGAAACCGCAACAACAATAACCGTAACTACCATCAGGGAAGAAACAACCACCACGTCCAGCAGAACCGTCGCCAGGAGATTGTTAAAGCTTACGTTGCAACACCTGCTAAGATCCCAGGATATGCTGGTAACGCACCTTACTGCAACCAGTGCAAGTTACATCATAATGGACAATGCTTTGCTAGGTATAAGAGATGCCAACAGACTGGACATCGTATTCAGGAATGCAAAGCCACAGGAGCTAACTTGCAACCAGTAGCCGTGGGGTGTGCCATGCTTGTGGGAAGAAGGGACACTACAAGAGCCAGTGTACCGACAAGAGCAACAACGCGCGTGCTAGAGTTTATGTGATGGATGGAAATGCCCAACAGGACCCGAACGTAGTCACGGGTACGTTCCTTCTAAATAATCGCCTTGTTAAAGTTTTATTTGATTCTGGAGCCGACCGAAGTTTCGTATCTATTTCTTTCGCGCCATTACTTAATATTTCCCCTACCGAACTACCTACCACCTACGAGATAGAACTAGCGGATGGAGAGCTAGTAAGCACTAATACCATTATCCGAGACTGTACCCTACATCTACTTAACGAACCCTTCACTATAGACCTTATGCCTATTAGACTTGGTAGTTTCGACGTCATCATAGGAATGGATTGGTTATCCAAGAATCATGCTAGAATCATATGTGACGAGAAGGTCGTCCATATTCCCATCCGAGACGAAACCCTGATAGTTCGCGGTGAACGAAGTAAGACCCATCTAAGTATCGTCACTTGTATTAAAGTCGTGAAGTACATCGAGCGAGGATGTCACGCCTTCTTGGCTCAAGTCACGAAGAAGAAGTCAGAGGAGAAACGACTAGAGGACGTGCCAGTAGTCAAGGACTTTCCTGAAGTTTTCCCTGAGGATTTGCCTGGTTTGCCACCAGCATGTCAAGTGGAATTTCAGATTGATTTGATACCGGGAGCAGCACCGGTAGGACGAGCGCCTTATAGGTTAGCACCTTCTGAGATGAAGGACTTATCTGAGCAATTGCAGGAATTGTCAGATAAAGGATTTATCCGCCCGAGTTCGTCGCCTTGGGGAGCGCCAGTGTTGTTCGTAAAGAAGAAGGATGGAACCTTCCGGATGTGTATCGATTACCGTGAGTTGAACAAACTTACTGTGAAGAATCGATATCCATTACCTAGGATAGACGACCTGTTTGATCAATTGCAAGGATCGAGTGTCTACTCGAAAATTGATTTAAGGTCACGATATCATCAACTGAGAGTTAGTGAAGAGGATATCCCTAAGACGGCTTTCAGAACGAGATATGGTCACTACGAGTTTCAAGTAATGCCATTTGGTCTAACAAATGCACCCGCTGTATTTATGGACTTAATGAACCGAGTGTGCAAACCCTACTTGGACAAGTTTGTGATCGTGTTTATAGATGATATTCTTATTTACTCCCGAGGTAAGGAAGAGCATGTTGAACACCTGAGAACCATACTAGAACTGCTCAAAGAAGAGAAGTTGTACGCCAAATTCTCCAAGTGTGAGTTTTGGATAGAGAAAGTACAATTTCTTGGGCACGTGGTTGATAGTAAAGGTATTCACGTAGATCACACTAAGATCGAAGCTGTTAAAAATTGGACGTCTCCCACTAGTCCTACCGAGATACGTCAATTTTTAGGTCTTGCCGGGTATTACCGAAGATTCATCGAAGGATTCTCCAAGATTGCTAAGCCGTTAACCGAATTAACCCAGAAGAAGAAGAAGTTTGATTGGGGAGAAGAGCAAGAATCAGCATTCCAATTCTTGAAGAAGAAGCTTTGCGAAGCCCCAATACTATCATTACCCAAAGGAAGTGAGGACTTCGTAGTGTATTGCGATGCATCAATCCAAGGATTAGGAGCAGTATTGATGCAAAGATTTAAGGTAATAGCTTATGCATCCTGACAACTTAAACCTCATGCGAAAACTATACCACCCATGATCTAGAACTGGGAGTGGTAGTATTCGCTCTCAAGATGTGGAGACATTACCTGTATGGTACTAAGTGTACGGTTTTCACCGATCACAAAAGTCTTCAGCATATTTTAGATCAAAAGGAGTTGAACATGAGGCAACGTCGTTGGTTAGAGTTGCTAAGTGATTACGATTGTGAGATTTGTTACCACCCGAGAAAAGCTAATGTTGTAGTAGATGCTTTGAGGAGAAAGGAACGAATCAAACCTCTTAGGGTTAGATCCTTAGGAATGACTACTAGATCGCAATTACCGNACATTACCTGTATGGTACTAAGTGTACGGTTTTCACCGATCACAAAAGTCTTCAGCATATTTTAGATCAAAAGGAGTTGAACATGAGGCAACGTCGTTGGTTAGAGTTGCTAAGTGATTACGATTGTGAGATTTGTTACCACCCGAGAAAAGCTAATGTTGTAGTAGATGCTTTGAGGAGAAAGGAACGAATCAAACCTCTTAGGGTTAGATCCTTAGGAATGACTACTAGATCGCAATTACCGTCGCAGATCCTTGAAGCCCAAGTTGAAGCGCTTAAGGAAGAAAATAGACCGAACGAGAAGATTTATGGCATGCCTGAGAGTAAGAATGGGTTTGTGAAGAAACAAGATGGAAGACTGTGTTTCAAAGATAGAAGTTGGGTTCCACTGTATGGAGGAATACGTGACCTAATCATGCATGAATCCCATAAATCGAAGTATTTGATACATCCCGGTTCGGATAAAATGTATCAGGATCTCAAGAAGCTATATTGGTGGCCAAACATGAAAGCTGACATTGCAGAGTATGTCGGGAAATGTTTGACCTGCTCGAAAGTAAAGGCTGAACATCAAAAAGCGTCCGGTTTATTGATTCAACCTGAGCTGCCAATGTGGAAATGGGAAAGGATAACAATGGACTTCATTACGAAATTACTTAAGACATCAAGTGGATCCGACACAATATGGGTTATTGTGGACCGTCTCACAAAATCAGCACACTTCTTACCGATCAAGGAAACCGATGACATGGATACTCTCGCCCGTTTATATCTGAAGGAGATAGTTTCACGGCATGGAGTGCCGATCTCTATCATTTCCGACCGAAACAGCCGTTTCACATCTAACTTTTGGCAATCTTTACAGAAAGCCTTGGGAACTAAGTTAGATATGAGTACCACTTACCATCCACAGACCGATGGTCAGAGTGAAAGGACTATTCAAACTTTAGAGGACATGCTCCGAGCATGCGTAATTGACTTTGGTAAAATTTGGGAGAGACATCTGCCGTTAGCTGAGTTTTCATATAACAATAGTTACCATGCCAATATTAAGGCCGCGCCGTTCGAAGCACTATATGGTCGAAAGTGTCGATCACCAGTTTGTTGGGCTGAGATTGGAGATGTCCAGATCTCAGGACCCGAACTAGTTCATGAGACAACTGAGAAGATAGTGCAAATTAGGAAACGTCTACAAGCCGCCCGAGATAGGCAAAAGAGTTATGCCAACGTGAGAAGGAAACCGTTGGAATTTCAGATTGGAGATAGAGTCATGCTTAAGGTATCACCATGGAAAGGAATGATTAGGTTTGGAAAACGTGGAAAGCTGAATCTGAGATACGTAGGACCATTCAAGATCATTGAAAGAGTCGGTCCGGTAGCGTATAAACTAGAACTCCCTAAGGAACTTAGTAAAGTACATAATTCCTTTCATGTTTCGAACTTGAAAAAGTGTTTGTCAGATGAAACCCTTGTTATTCCCCTGAAAGAGATTAGAATCGACGATAAGTTGAACTTTGTTGAGAAACCCGTCGAAATTATGGATAGGGAAGTGAAACGACTTAAGCAGAGCCGAATTCATATTGTTAAGGTTAGATGGAACTCTAGTAGAGGACCCGAATTCACTTGGGAGCGCGAGGACCAAATCCGTGCTAAGTACCCTCACCTCTTCGAAAATTCAACCCTGAACAGTAATTCGACTCTGGATTCCAGGACGAATCCAATCTAACGGGTGGGTACTGTAATACCTCATAAAAATCCCATGTCATTTATTAATGCTAATTACAGTTTTATATTAATCTGATTTAACTATGCCATTTTTGCTGACTAATTTAAATTTTTGTGAAATCGTTACGTGTTACTTACTATAGTCACTATCAGAAGCTATATAATTTAGTGTGACTCGAATAACTCCTACTTGCGAACTAGAACATAATTATACCGAGTGATATATATGAATATATATATAAACCGTATTGAATCCTATATCTATATATATAAGAACTACAAGTATATAAATACATAAGTAACCGATAAAACTCCGTTTTCTTTCTTGAACCGACATCGACGTAACGTTTCCCGAAACGCGAGTCCGTAACTTATATTTGGGCCTCCGTATTATTTTAGCCCAACACGACATCTTTATTTTTCTTTCTAATAGGCCGAGTAACCCAAAGCCCAAATACCATTTTCTTTATTCCCTTTTCTTTGTTTCGTTGGGCCGAGAGAGAGACCCAAGCCTAAAAGATTTTTCTTTCTTCTTGGACTATCGAATTTTTCTATCTTTCTTCTTGGACTGCTGCCGCTTCTCAAGCCCACACGAGAAGTATGAGATTTTCAAAAATAGTTGTTACATGTTTTTCATTCACTTTGTGATTCCTACACGATTCGAACCCGAGCACAACCAAAACGTAATGAGTTCTTTCTTTCCTTGTGTTTCTCCTCGACACCATAGCAACCCCATCAACTCGACATTTCCTCTTATTCGATTCATGTTCTTTTTCTTTTGTTCTTCCTAGCCAACTCGACACAACATCTTTGTCACCTCCACACTTGACAACACTCCACCCTTTTCTTTTTCTTCCTTGCGTGAAAGACCAACCAAACCCAAACATAGCCACCCTAACCTTCCTAATCTAACCTTAAACAAATATATTCTCTAAACCTTTCTTCCAAAGTTCATTAACCAATGGGTCTTATGTCACTTCTCACCCAACCAAGATTCACATGCTTCTTCCATAACATTTGATACACTTAAAATAATCCAAGCCATAATCATAGCCTCAAGACTAAACCACACTGGACAAGACTAAACCAAAGATACCCTTGACATACTTGTCCATATTCGAATGACTCTACCAACATGTTTCACATGTTTTGCAGGAAATCTCATAGATTCTCCTATAAATACCTTTAGTACACTTCACTCTCACCATACTTCACAAAATCTCACAAGAAATCTCAAACTAGAAATCCTACTTTCTTTTGTTCGTGCTACGGTTGAAATCTCAAAGGAGCTTCACAAGAGTTGGGTCGAATAGAAATATTTGGGTTAAGAAGATTAGGTCTCGATTTCATATTCAAAGGGATACCAAGTTTGCTCGTCTCTCGCTTCGTATTTTCACTCGTCCACTTCACCACCTTTGGGTGTTGTAAGTAATTGAATCTCTTTTCTTCTCTTTCGACATCTATTTTCATTTCGTGCATTGCATGTTACATTTCTAACAATTTAAATACTAGTAATCATAAAAACTAGACCATGTTAAAAGTCACCTAGACGCCCTAGGAATGTCTCGATATCTTTTTATTCGAACGTAAAATCTATATAAGTCTTGTCACAACTCATTTCTCTATACTAAGATGAACCAAGATAGCGAATCATGCAAACCTAATAACGTTAAACACTAGCTTAGACCGATCAAATCCCTAGCTCGCTCACACCATTTTCTAAGAACTTCAAAAACTAATTTGGGCCGAGCTTGGGCTAACGAGCCCATGTAATTCCTTTAAAAATTTTCAGAAAAACTAAATAAATTTTGAAATAAACTTAAAACTAAAAACTAAATTTTTATAAACTTTTATAAACTTAAATAAAATGGTTTTTGTAAAAATAAAAGTATATTATGTTAAAACTTAACGATTGGACTATTTTTGCAAAACTATTTCGTTAAGGGACTAAAAGTGTCAAAACATTAAAAGTTTCAGACCTTATATAAAACAGTGAGAAAGTAATAAAATCTAGGGGTAGAAACTGTCATTTGATGAAAGATAAAGTAAAAAGTGAAAAAGTACTATTTTGGATTAAAAATGTAAATAATTTAACATAAGGACTAAAAGTGTAATATTTATTAAGAACAAGGGTTGAACATGTCATAAACATAAATACTTTTAAAAAACTATATTACTTTATTTAGTAAATTATTTTTTTTACAAATATAACCATGACCTTATACTAAAAATATTTATAAAATATTTTACTTATATAATACGAAAAGGTTATACGTAAAATAATACTTATTATTATAAGTTACTTTTGAACTAGAGAAATATTAAAACGAATATTCCGACATTACTACATTTGAAGATACCGTATTCGTCATTCGCGCATCGAGACTTTTTTGTTTTGACGAGTTTGCTGGGTTTACGATTTAAAGTGCCCTAGCTCCTCAAACGATTATTGCATATACTTCTGAATTATGATGGCCCGAACGATGTTATGTTATAGCTAAACCCTAATAACAACATAACTCAATAGTAGGGAACTTCATGTGAGGAGTATTAACTTCTGAATTATGATGGCCCGAAAGGTATTATGTTGATAACATAATACAATAGTAGGGAGCTTCATGTGAGGAGTCTTATACTTTTGGATTGTGATGGCCCGAACGGTGTTGTGTTATATCTAAAACACTAAAAAACCTAAGAATAATTACTTAAGAAACTTGAACTAAATAACCAAAGCTTGACATACATCAACACCTACACTACCATCAGGATACGGGAGTAAGGCAATCTAGTTTCCGAGTCACTTTTTACATCAATCAGATTTCCCTAAGCCCAGGTAAGTTTTCGTAGTCTCACATCTTTTTAACTTTTCACTCTAAATGCTTTACAAACCCTGTGAGGGGGATACATGCTTACTTTTCATTTAAATAGAATACAAGTCTTTTTGGTTGTTGCACGAGTAAACTATCTGCCACCACTACATAACCAAATTCTTGAATCTAATCGCTTGTGATATTTTACAAAAGTGAACGCGAATATAATAGATAGATCTATTGGAATTTGACCACTCCTTTTGATACTACCTCTCTCTAGAGGGTATCAATAAGTATTCATATTTGAACCTCCCGAAGGATTAACTTTGGCAAAGTTATCCTTCCCATCCCCTCATGGTTGGGTCTGCAGCTCCCATGACCCGCATTGTTAACGTGTGGTTCATGAGCTTAGTGCAACATACCCACTCATGATAATTGTAGAATGCATTACAATAATCATAAAAACTACATTTTCCTTGAAGGGTGTATCAACTGAACCCTGTGTAACTTGTATTCACTAACACCTAAACCTATGACTCACACTCAACACCTAGTGTTGACTATTTAAGCATGTATCCTAGGTATACTAGTATATAGAGCTATGGCAGGAGGAGACACTAAACTCGGAGGACTTTCAAATTGGTTATCATTTAAACATAATTTTTCACCTAGACTTTGGGACCTCAACATTAGTAAAAGTATACCTTATACTGTAAAAACTTTGATATTTTAATGAATGATAACTTATTTTCTAAAAACGTCTCTTTTCGAGTCGTTTTCTATTACTGTAACTGTGATTCCATGAGGTAATACCCCAACCCTAAATCCGTTGCGAAACGTGAAAATGGGGGTGTTACATTACCATTAGGAGTATTGCCAGTTTTCTTAAGCCTAACATCGATAAACATCCGCCCACAACAATTAACAACAAACCAATCAATAAATAATCAATAACTAGGTTTCATTAGACCTAAGCAAACACAAACAAACCTAGCCTAGCATGTTAAATGAAAGAAAAGCATACAAAATAATCAAACAACACATAGAAATATTGAATGATTAAAAGATAACTTATCTTTAATCAAACGCCGTCAGGTACTGTTTCCAGCTTGGATTCTTGACTTTGTCGTTTTCTTCACTTTTATGCTCCAAAAACGTCCAAAATGCTCCCTTTTCCCGAATTCCTCTTCAAAGTACCTAAATTCACAAAAGAAACGATTTGAGGCAATATTTAATCATATTATCACGACTTAGGGCTTAAATGACCCCTTAAAAGCGTAACACTTTTCGTCTCATCATGGCTGGATCAACCTCTCTAGTTAATGGCCCAGTATCATAAACTGATACCTTCACAACAGGTCGCAAGTCTTCATTGTACTTTAAAGAATCAAGTGATGTAGAATCCATATATTTTCACGTGTTCAACAAAATCTGTAATACCTCGTAAAAATCCCATGTCATTTATTAATGCTAATTACAGTTTATTATTAATCTGATTTAACTATGCCATTTTTGCGGACTAATTTAAATTTTTGTGAAATCGTTACATGTTACTTACTATAGTCACTATCAGAAGCTATATAATTTAGTGTGACTCGAATAACTCCTACTTGCGAACTAGAACCTAATTATACCGAGTGATATATATGTATATATATAAACCGTATTGAATCCTATATCTATATATATAAGAACTATAAGTATATAAATACATAAGTAATCGATAAAACTCCGTTTTCTTTCTTGAACCGACATCGACGTAACGTTTCCCGAAACGCGAGTCCGTAACTTATATTTGGGCCTCCGTATTATTTTAGCCCAACACGACATCCTTATTTTTCTTTCTAATGGGCCGAGTAACCCAAAGCCCAAATACCATTTTCTTTATTCCCTTTTCTTTGTTTCGTTGGGCCGAGAGAGAGACCCAAGCCCAAAAGATTTTTCTTTCTTCTTGGACTATCGAATTTTTCTTTCTTTCTTCTTGGACTGCTGCCGCTTCTCAAGCCCACACGAGAAGTATGAGATTTTCAAAAATAGTTGTTACATGTTTTTCATTCACTTTGTGATTCCTACACGATTCGAACCCGAGCACAACCAAAACGTAATGAGTTCTTTCTTTCCTTGTGTTTCTCCTCGACACCATAGGAACCCCATCAACTCGACATTTCCTCTTATTCGATTCATGTTC